>JAHQIW010007280.1:0-30791 GCA_019055375.1 Parelaphostrongylus tenuis
TGCCTGCGATTTATTTCCGAATGTGTCTTTCGCCACTTATATATATATATATATATATATATATATATATATTCATTTATTATTTGTACCGATATTCATAAATGTGCAGAGGCCATTCATAAAATGGGAAAAATTTATTGCTAAAATACATTCCTGCACAAACAATCCTAATTCCAGTTCAGTCAATTCCAACTTGACAGTGTTGTCAGGTATAGGGAGGATTTATCAACATCTAAATATTGTTTGACGGAATGATTCAAAACCACTGTGCAGGCATAAATGTAGCAAATGTACCGTAATGATGACACGTACAAAACTTCTCGTATTTTCTTACAGAATCTGGTTCTAGACAATGAAATGGACTTGTTCGTTGTTGCTGATTATATCAGCAACTCGCAGATCACATATGATATACTATATGCTTCTATATACTGTATACTTCTAATGCAACTCCGATCGCTGAGCATGGTGAGACTATTTTAATTGAGATTTGAGTTCCATGTTCTATAGAAATGAGATTCTCTTTTGACTTCAAAATACCGAGACACATAAGGCCATGAAATGTTATTGCGTGCTGAGGACTGATTTGACAATTTTCTTAATACCTAAAAGAATTGTTGATCCCGATCTCAACTAGAACATTTTCATCTAGTACCAATTCACCGACCGCGGAGAGATGGATGAAACAAATCAAAAGCAAAACGTTAACTTTTCCTTTGGTAAAATGTGGTTTGAAGGTCGAATCGAAAATCAACCTTACTATGAAAGCCGGATTCTCAAGCTGTCGAATGGCTACAGGAACATCTACAAAAAACAAATAAATATTACACACCAGGTGGAAACATGCTTCTTTCCATAACGATGTAGTTTCTCGTTGAAACATAATAAATATAGAAGTAACGTTGAACATATCAACGTTCTCTTTACTAAGTCTATCGCTGTTGAAGGTTTCACAATAAATTTCACCAGTTCTGTTGATAGTGTTACCTGAGAACCTGAGTTCCTCTCTTCGCATCCGTCGTCCCAAAGCTCTTCAGACACGCTGGCAGACAGCTCTGCGTGTCTGTACGGGAATGTCACACTGTCTGCGTATGTCTTCTCACAAGACACTCCGCTTTTCTCACGAGGCGAGACGTCGCCATCACAGTACCTTAGTGAGATCTGATGTTGGGCGGTACGACACGAAACGTATCGTTTGGTCCTTGAAAGGATATTCAGAAGAGAATATGATGAGAAAACATATACATAAAATGGATATGCATATATATGCATATATATATAATGTACACAAGCCATTTCCTGTTGATAGCCGAGACTCCGAGAGAGAGGCTTCTCCGAGAGAGATTGGCAAGCTACTCGTGAGTACCCAGGCCCCACGTTTAGAGCCTAGCAAGCTATACGTTGGGTATCAAAATGCCAAAAAGTGTAACAAATATGGGCCTTGTTCCCCTGATCCCGAAAGAGCCCCTGGTACAGGCAGCGCCAGGTAGGACGAGTACGGAGAGGCCTGCTATAATCTCAGGCCGAACTAGGCTGCCAAGATCGAAGCGCACTGAAATGACGATCTGTACCTACAACGCAAGAACCCTGCTCACGAATCCGCTGTAGAAGATCTATTGATACAAGCAAGAAGAATAACGTACGACGTCATTGGCCTGGCTGAGACGAGAAGGCGCCATCCTTTTCACGCTGTTTATGACACCGGAGATGAACTGTTCCTTGGTACATGCGATCGCAAAGGTGTCGGCGGCATTGGCATCATCGTTAAATCGAATTTGACCGTGAGCATTGATTCGTTTTGAACAACTAACAACCTTTATCGGACGATTACGGTTGAAACGATGTGGTTTTAAAACGAAAAAACGATGTGTGGACGTTTTATGCCGACTTTGACCATCTTCGTTGCTTACGCACCAACATCAAGCTATGAGGAAGACGAAGTCAAAGTGTTCTACGTGGACCTCGAAAAATTCTTCAGAGAAGATCATACATCTTTCAAGGTCATTGTCGGAGCATTTTAACGCAAAAATTGGACTTAGAAGAACGTTTGAAGAACGTCACATAGGGACCCACGGACTAGAATGGAATGAACAGGGTGAGAGGCTATCTGAGTTTGTCATGACGACCCGAACAATCCATGGTAACTCGCAATTCTAAAAGCCTCTTTCTCAGCGATGGACGTGGGAGTCTCCAATGGAGAGTACCATACCGAAATAGATCACATCATAGTA
This sequence comes from Parelaphostrongylus tenuis, assembly GCA_019055375.1. Classification (NCBI taxonomy): domain Eukaryota; kingdom Metazoa; phylum Nematoda; class Chromadorea; order Rhabditida; family Metastrongylidae; genus Parelaphostrongylus; species Parelaphostrongylus tenuis. Next base: position 2,232 of record JAHQIW010007280.1, read on the forward strand.
AATCGATGGTTTTGCCTGACCGACGTCGCTGTTGTTCCTAAGTTCTACACGGGATCAGACCATCGCCTCCTTCGCGCAACGTTCCGATTTTCGAGGAGAGGAGAGAAAGCCGCTAGATTCAAACAACGAAGTCTCAGAACTACCATAGACTGGGATGAATTCAAATCATTAGTCGGTTCTTGGGAAGATACCGTTGTCGACAACATCGAAAAGAATACGATCGGCTCGGTGAATACCTTCGCGTTAGCGCTATAAAAGCCGAGAGTCCTAAGGTCACGAAGAGACGCTTGTCTCCGCAGACACTTGAGCTGATACGTCAATGTGGAAACGCACGAGCTGCAGAAAACCAAAACCTTACGTCCGAACATGCGAAACGCTGCAGAGAATCGATAAAACGAGACCTCAAAGAGAGAAGAGCAGCAGTTATGGCAGAAGCTGCAGAAGCTGCAGAAGCTGGGAAGAGCATTCGCAAAGCCCAGCGAGGCTTCGCCAACTATAAGACCAAGATGATTGAACTCCGATACCCTGACAGGACACTTACAGCTTCAAGAAGGGCTATGGAGAAAATCATCCACCAATACTACTCGGATCTCTTCGCTAACCATGTCGTCTTACCGTCATATAAATTGAAAGAGGACGAATATGTCGTTCCACCGGTCCTCCCTTCCGAAATCCGACATGCTATATCGTCGGTGAAGAACAGAAACAACACCCGGTCCAGACAGGATTAGACCAGAAACCTGAAGAACCTGCCGCCAGTTCTCAGCAACACCCTGGCTCGGCTCTTCACTCGCTACCTGTCAGAATGCAAGGTCCCTATTCAATGGAAAACCAGCAAGACCGTTTTGTTGTTCAAAAAGGGAGACCTTCACGACATAGGCAATTATCGCCCAATCTGCTTGCTGTCCGTTGTCTATAAACTCTTTACTCGAGTCATCCTAAACAGGACTGACAGAACACTGGACTGAAGGACAGCCATGCGAACAAGCAGGGTTCCGAAAAGGATTTAGTACCATGGACCACATCCACACGATTACAAGACTCATTGAAGTTTCGCGAGAGTACAAACAACCACTCTGTCTCACTTTCATCGATCTGAAGAAAGCCTTTGATTCAGTGGAAACAGAAGCGGTTATAGAGGCTCTGGATAACCAGGGCGTCCCTACTCGGTACATAATGATCCTTCGTGAGCTTTATAAAGATTTCACGACCAGAATATCTCCATTCTACAACAATATCACCATTGACGTAAGAAGAGGGGTTCGACAAGGCGATACAATATCGCCAAAACTATTCACTGCCACCCTACAAAACGTCATGCGAACATTAGAATGGGACGAAATGGGAGTGAAAATTGACGGTCGACAATTAAACCATCTTCGCTTTGCTGACGATATCGTTCTCATAACACCAAACATCAGCCAAGCGGAACGAATGTTGACTGATTTCGATAACGCCTGTGGAAAGATCGGTCTTCAACTGAATCTAACGAAAACAATGTTCATGAGGAACGGATGGGTTTCTAATGCCCCATTCACGCTCAACGGAACGACAATTTCCGAATGCTCCAGTTACATCTATCTAGGTCGTGAAATCAACATGATGAACGACCTAGCCCCAGAGTTGAGCAGGAGGAAACGAGCGGCTTGGGGAACGTTTAAGAGCATCGAAGATGTAGTGAAGAGGACAAAGAACATCCGACTCCGTGCCCACCTTTTCGACTCGACAATTATCCCTGCCCTAACGTATGCAGCAGAAACCTGGTCGCTACGTAAGCAGGATGAAAGATCACTTGCCGTTATCGAACGCGCAGTCGAAAGGTCGATGCTAGGAGTATCCCGTATTTCGCAAATGAAGAGAAAGGATCCGAAGTTCCGACCTACGTCAACGATCGAAAATCAGAGACGCCGTTCTACACGCCAGGATATCGAAAATAAGGTGGGCCGGACACGTGATGCGCTTCAACGACAACCGATGGACGAGAGCCGTTACCGACTGGATTCCTCGGGACGTCAAGCGCTCTAAAGGAAGACCACTGACCCGTTGGTCCGATTTCTTCACGAAAGCGATGGAAGAAAGATATGATGCTCAGCGAATCCCTAGAGCGAGGAGGACCCACTGGGCTACTCTTGCACGCGATGGGGAAGAATGGAAGAGTAGCTGGTATCCGCTCGAGTCAACGATCAACGGGACGACGGGTGATACAGGTGAAGAAAATTGAGTGTTGAGCAGAAACGCGGCCTCAGGCGGGAATCAAACCCACGATTCATCCTATCCGAGGAAGCGTGCTCTAACCACTACACGGCCGAGGCACATTTACCCGACCACTCATCTTCAACACCTCAATGTTAGCTATCAGCCACCAACCTTTGACAGGTTTGGTCGGGTATGCGATTTCGCTTTATAAACCCAGTTGAGCTGACAGCTATTCTAATTACTATTACTCGCAATCAATAGTATTTTAAGATTGTCATTCATACGCGACTTTGGTTTCTTATTTTCATTTCATCTTGCCAAATAAATCCGCTGTCATGTCTAGAGCTAACTCTGAACCTAAGCAACTTAAGCCTAAGCACGAAAAGCAAACGAACGTGCTTAGTATAGTCCCTAATATCATAGGTATGTATTTAATCTGAAGCTTTCATTAAAGAAAATCTCTAACTCAAGAATAGAAATTGAACGTTTCGTATGAATCGCACTGTGAGGTAGATAAATGACTCTGCGCGGTGGATCAATCACGGTGTTCAGTGAAACTGTCTCAATATTATTTCCGCTGCTACACTGCATTAAAAAGGTCTTTCCGCAGCAAAACATAGTTTTGAAATTGCTGAATCTTGCGCTATCGAGTGATGGTTGAAAGTGTAGAAGAGGAGCCTTGTCCTACGAGAAATACCCGTTTACAAAATACAGACCCATTTTCTTCGCCACAACTCTAATAAGTGTTTTTCTAAATGAAAAAAAGATTCTTGTAAGAAGTTTACGGTCTTAAAACCTGCGAGATTCAGGCCATCGTTTGAGTACTTGTAATCTGGGCAAAAAGCTTTGACGAGATATTGACGCGATAATGCGGGAAGCATGTGAAACATAATGCTTTTTTGGAGTGCTATGGCGCTGTAAGAAGACTTGTCTTAAGGCAAATACGAATAGATTTCCCTAGATTTCCAGTTTTCGAAGGATTACTAGTAGCCTCTCAGGAAATTATCACCCAGCAAAAATGATTCCTTCAAATGGGCCTGTTCGATATGTATATGTATATATATACGTATATATAAGACTTTTTCCGATTTCACGAGCTTGATAGAGCAATTTTTTTGGATAAGATCTTCCGTCTCAGCCTTCTGCTTCAGAGCCGGTTGATCCGAGTCGTTGACCTCACAGTCGCGTGATGTCGCGGCGTAAGGCTTCACAGTCGCACAGCGGCGGATTCTCTAGACTACAACAACGGATAGTAAGTAACCCAACTCGGCCGTGTTGGTTCATACACGTTTGTTTCTTTTTTTGGGCAAGTATCGGCACTATTTGGATCAATAAAGTCGGCAACCAGTATCACTCGTCTATCAGCATCAGTCTACTATCATTATCAAGCAGCAACGGTCTTATATAAAAAGGCACCAACGAGTGAGATAACTTCATTCAAGCCATGCCCCAATGAAGTACGCCCGTCTCAGTCGACTACGACAAGTTGGAGATCGCAAAGCCTAACTACTGGTCGCACTGGCCATTGGACAATGCCATCAACTTTGGTGAGTTTGAAAAAATAAGTGAAAGCTGGTTTAGTAGAGTGCATGTACTATTTCTAATGCGTATATGAATATAAAGTAATCTGCAGATATGAAATAGATTTATTGTCTAGAGATCTGTGTAGCGCACGCGTTAGAGATGTCGTTCAGCACGTGACTCTTGACTCTGCTTGCGTTTCAAACTTATCAAGCCTTGGATCTATAAATGTGTCGACAATTTGGCAGTTTCGTCCATAGGATAGCAATAAGACCCTATTGTTACATCGGCAGGCCACCTTAAGTCATACGATGAGTCAAATGTGCATTTAGTCGCCTTTAAAAATGCTTATTTTTGAAAAGGGTGCACGGCACACCCATGAAAATTGCTCAGCTCCGACAGCTTTACTTATTCTTTGTTATTTAGAACAAAAAAATTGTGAAACGTTGACGCTCATATCGCCCACTGCGGCGTCATGATTGTCGAACTAGCAATGTGTTATACTTTTGTATAGCTTGCCACCAGATTTAGTGTATCACGTTCTCATATTAACATCTTTTGATCTGATAAGGATATACATATTTTGAGCCATAGGTCTAGTGCTATATAGGCGCCTATTTCGTCCTATTGGGACTCTATCAGTAGCACCCTCCCTCGGTTCCGTCGATCCCTTGAGGTGAAACAATAGCATCTTAACAATAACATCTTTTCATAACGACGCCACTGCCGGCTGTCTCCACAGCTAGTGAACCTCGATAACAGTTGAACTAACACGCTGCACGCGAGATTTTGTGTATCACCTTAGAGATTTGATTTTCTGATGACCTGCGTTTATGTTAATATTAGACGTTCACCACAAATGGCATGTGTCTGTTGAACTTTAGATCTCTTCCTCTCCCTGTTTTGAGAGAAGCCACAAAAATCTTGTCAGTACCGAGCAAATTGACCAAAGTATTATAAGGAAGTTGTTTTACACATCTAGATAATGTTATAGCATATTATGGAAGTGTTAGAACAATTTCCTCCCTCTATAGTTAACTGGTGAGAGTGTAGAGGAGATGGGACATTCGCCGTTTATATTAAATGTTCTCTACTCCCATATCGAGCTGATGCTCCTGTGGAATCTTTCTCTATCAGGCTTATATGATTTATGCTCTCTTGGCTACCGTATTATACTTACAAGGGCTTCTTATCAAATTACTTTTATTGAGGAATTTTCAACACTTTTCTGAGCTTCTTAGTTTTGGAAAATTTAGTCCACTTGTGCCAAACTTCGCGTGTGAAACAGCGAAAAAGTAGCTCAGTTTGGCTAGTTTTGTCCGTCCTCTTTCGCAGTCTTTCTTCAGCCTTCGACTTTTTTGCCTTTTCATTTCATTTGTAGAATCCTTCTTAGGTTTTTTTTTTCTATATACTCGATGTCAACGTCTTATTCATCATATTGTACACGTATATCAATCATTGGATAGTTTGTGCTTTAGTAATTACCTTATTGTCAATACGTGCGCAATAATTTGGACTTGTGCCCTGGATTTCTTGTTATAAAAAAGTCTCCCATGGCAGTTTGTGCTTATGTTTAGCTAGTGATTCTTACTGCTAACTTGAAGAACAATGTTTCTTTCCTTTCACCTCTACTACATCATCCTTTAACACTTTTCCGTATCCGCACCCATCACCCCCTCGAAAGAACACGTTTTGTTTTCTAAAACTTTAGTAGCCTCTTAATAGCTGAAGTTTGAGTAATTTTAGTGGTGTGCTTGGTCATCAAAAAAAATTTTTTTTTGCGCTCTTGTAGTAAAAAATAAAATTATGTTATACACACGGGCGATTTCAGCTGGACACAGCCTTTCTTCTTGACTATCACTAACCACTCGACAGCACAAATCTTGATGAATTTAATGGTGTGATTGATTGATTTTTTTAGAAAGGTTTGTCTGGCGTGTTGCTGTTGTCAAGAGGATATTGGGTTTCGCACCTGATACTTCTTGTCGGCCAGGGCGTGCGCAATGCTTCGAAAGCGCGATGTCTTGATGCCAAGGTCGCAAAATTTTATGCACATACCGGAGCAATGAGTGAACGCCGCGTATAAAAAGCAATTTTATTTTCAGTGTCACAGCATAATAAAAAAGATTCTTAAATGCAGGGTACACCACTGAAATCGACAAGATTCTAGTTGTTGAATATTCATCGAAAAGCAAAAGCTTTGTCAACAGGCTAAAGTGTGAAACACATCTATATTTTTGTGTTAAGCGTAGTAGACAAGTAGTTTTGGAAATAAAGTGCACCGCTGTAATTCCTGAAATTCAAACTATCGAGTGGCTACTAGTGCTCTGATAAAAGCAAAAAAGCGGTCCACCCGAAGAGCTGAAATTGGGTGCGGATAAGGAAAGGAATCCATTCTTTTGAAATCCTGAAAGCTTTTCCTATTTAATTGCTTTTGATCATTCATACAAAACCATTACACCGCCAACATAAGGTTTGTTGCCTTGCTAAGAACTTATTCTTCATGGCCATCACTGATTCAATCTAGAAAAGGAATGTGCCTTTTAAGCTGCTGACTTGCGTAGCATAATTTATAGCCAATGTGAAACAGCCTCTAGGATGCTTCCCACAGTAATCAAATAAATTCTTCCTAGTTTTTATTTAGGCTTTGAATAGTTATTCAAATCCGTACATCCACTTAATATCAAACGCGCGTAAAAAACTTCGCACTTTATTTAGGATATCGCAATGCAAACTCTCTGAGAGTTTTCTGCGGCCAAGACATCATACTTGTTTTGTTGAACCGCAGAATTTTTTCAGAAATTTAGACATGTAGAAACATATCAAAATGTATAGAATTAATGAGATTACTTGAGATTATTTATATACATAAACGTGTATATAAATAAATAAATAAATAAATAAATAAATAAATATATATATATTATATTATATATATATATATAGGGAGCAAGAAAAGCCTTATTATTAATTTCAGATATTTTAACACTAAAAAGTACAGCATAAACAAACAAAATTATTCATTTGAAGAAATCATTTTGTTTTTACATTACCAACCATAACAATAAAGAAAAAAAGTTGAAAACGAGGATGCCGTATCGGGTATAAGAGGACAAATGAAAAACCAATCACATTAGCTAGAGAAGACTTTTCATAGGAGTGAGTAACTATTCAAAAACTGACACTTCAGTACAGCCCCAGGTCGTCGGAGTTCGCAAAAACTTTTTTTCAACGTTGCTATAGGAGAAGATTTCTTGCTTTACATAAGTGAATATCAAGATTTGAAAATGTTATTTCAAAACAGCATTTTTGGTGAGCTGTAACAGCAAAGATGAAATAATGTTCCTCACTCAAACATTTCTCGCTGAACAAAAATTTCCTTTAAACTCTTAGTAGTCATTCGATAGCTTAGGTCTCCATAAATCCAGTGACGTAGTTGGTTTTCGAAAAGAACTCCTCAGTACGCTGAGAAAATCAGAAAGAGATTGGATCTCGCAAATTTGCCACTAGAATAGGGTGATAATTTTCCTTGGGTTTGGTACATATCTATGCATTGTGAAACTACTTTATATATAAACATATATATATCGTATAAAAAAATTACATGGCAAAATCTTTGATATCTATCAGTCAAACTGACCGGCGCCGATGTTCTATCTGTGTAAACGTTTCTCACAAGGATGTCGCCATTCGCATGTAAAATTAATTTCGCGTCTTCGATGCGATCGATTGAGCACTCAAAACAGAATTCATATCATTATATTATTCTTACAAGTGAGTGAGTTAACACCTGCAACAGTATTAATGCGTAATGAACAAAAGATATTTTCTCGCACATAGGAATTACTTACGTACCGAAGGGTATGAATGAATAAGTAGAAAAAAAAACGTTATTTATCAGAGGATTGGGAGATACTTAAAGTATATTTTACAAAACAGAAGGAAATTTCAAATTAAAAACAAAAATATGTGCCATTTTTCGCGCTGCTTTTCATGTACCATCCTGGACGGGTTAAATGTATTTAGCCAACCACTTTGACTTTCCACACACCCACCTACATTACGGAGTGATATCGCGTAGACGCTCAGTTTGTCGTGTCGTGGCATGAGACGACACTTAAGTTCTGGCAGACGAGCGATTATCTCTATGAAGACCACAGAAGCTTCATTGCTCAGCAAATCACAAGCTTCGCTGATTTCCTTAACAGATCGGCTTCGTGCGTTTTGGAAAAATTACTGTGCTTGCTTTGTCGCATTTGTACTCCACGTGCTTCTGTGCGTCCTCAAATATGATTGGCACATATTAGACTCTTGTGTGTGAAAAAAAACACTCGTCCACTAGGTGATCATAGGACTGTTAACGCACAACGAAATCATACAAATTATGCAAGGAGTACTGCGATGTTTTCCTTGTGAAACCGATGTCTTCTTGCTTCTAACAAATTGAGTGGCCGTTGAAGATTAGAATATCTTCAGTCACGCTGAACACTGCATGCGATGCCAATTCATGGGAACAGAGGCTTTGCATCTCTTCAATAATCGCACTCTCCAGGCCTAACATTCTTTTCAAGTGCAGTAGTCTCTTGCTCAAAGTGAAAAATTAAATAAGAAAATTTCAAAAGGTATCTCTCTCTAGACGAAACTGCCTTTGAAGATTGTATAACATAAGCTGTGAATAGAGTATAAGATTTATTGTATGAGACTTCTGCGAAGCAAAATAAACTATTGAAAGGACAGACTTATCTAAAATTGCACGCTTCACGTCAAACATTCAAACAGCCTTTCTGACTGACCTAGTGTGCATCAGCTTTCTCTGACTGCACGCCGTCACTGATTCAATTTATTTTCTTTCAGGCTAGCGTAGAAGAGTCCATCTATCAATCTAAAGACAATATCATAGCTCATCACTATGCTGATTGTTTGATTAGCAAGAAGTCGAATCGATAAAATGGCATACAACCACCCGAGGTGTGAGGCATAGAACGGCATGATGGGAAAAGATGATATGGTTAATAAAAGAAAATTTCAGATTCATTTTTGAAGCTGTATCTAGCCTTGTGGTCGACAACTGGTGTGCTCTTATGGCGGGTAAGATTTTGTATTTGTTTATGAGCTTTAGACTTTTCTACGAGTTTAGCAACAGATCTTCATGTTTTCACAAACAAGTGGTCTCCAAGAACGTTGATTACTTGCAATTGGACCAAATCACAAGTGATATGAGGCATTCAATGCATATCAAGCTTCATTCAGAGAATGTTGCTCTTTTCTGTAAAACATTCTATTTAGGTGGTCGGGAACATACAAGCGCCAAGCGCTGATTAATTTCTTTTCTGTGAGACATTAACATCGAGTAGAATATTAATACGCTCCCAAATATGGCTCTATCTCGATAATTTCAAATATCGTGATGTTCACTCCTTTCCTGATCGCATTTGTGGCGATAGGAGCGCTGATGAAGACGAAGGTGATTTTTTGGTTCCTCACAACTAAGCTACGTTCATTCTTTTCCACCAAAGAACTTCCTGCATTGGGCCTAAAGTAATTAGAATAACTTTTTTTCAATAACAAATAGTTGTGAGTAAGTTCTCTCATTCTCTCCTATACCGTTCATAGTACTTGAAGTGATTCAACAATCTGATACATAAAACACACAATAAACCAGATATCTGATGGATACACTTATAACATAAGCGAAATTAATGTGATTATAATAAACGCCACATACCTGCATTACTATATTTTTTTGAAACCAAATTGAGCCAAAGTGCATAAAAAGTCCAGTAAGACCACGAGTGCAACAGGTGAGCATTAGGAAGTTAACTTTTTCATTTTTCAAACATTTCCTGTTTACGGCAGTGTTCTTGTCCGATCAAACACATCAGCAGCCAGTTCTTCACCGACTGTAAACGCTAAGAGTGTGTTTGGCGTGTGGGATCGAACCAAACACCTTGCACTGTGGTGTGCCTCTCACGACTGCGCTACATGCACCTTGGATGTCAAACAAGCTTAATGTGATTGAACAGCAATTTCAGGAACAGTTGCCAGTGAAACCAGCGGCCTACTAAAAAGGCATCTTTAAAGCCACGAAAGCACGAAAGTGAGTCTAATGCCCTTCATTAGCAAAGAGTACAAGCTTAGTGATTCGTTTGGTACTCGTTATACGTTGATACTCATAAGGATAATAATATCTACACACATTCTTTGTTGTTATGAAAACCATCACCTGCTTTTTCTCCATTGTGCGATATAAATTTTCGGTTTTTTTCGCTTTTGGCCTCTTCTGCTTAACTTTCTTTCTAGCTGAAACGTTGAATATAAATTGTAAAAGCGATCCAGTCACAATGAATACTTTCACATATGGCACTATCCCGTTATTCCAGATATCGGGATGTTTCATCTCTACATAATCGGGCTTTCGCTATAGCAGCGCTCCTTATGACTGGGGTAATTCTTTGGTTCACACAACTTCCTGCACTGGGTGTAAAGTACTTTTACCTATTGTTAAATTTTTCGATAACAAATAGTTTTGAATAAATTCTCTCATTCTCTCGTGTACCGTTCATAGGATTTGAAGTGTGCCAATATTCTGATACATAAAATACACATTAGACGAGATACCTTATGGACACATTAAGAACATAGGCAAAAAAATGTGATTTTGATAAGCACCATCTATCTACATTGTTTCAGTGCATGAAGCCAAACAATGGCAAGGTGAACAAAAAGCACAGCAGGACCGTCACAGGAAAAGGTAAATATGAGAAAGTTCAGCTTTTCATTTTTCAAAGATTTCTTCTTTATGGCAGTGTTCTTTTCCGATCAAGCACATCAGCATTCAGTTATTCACCGACTATTAACGCCTAGAGTTGCTTAGCACTGTGGTATCCAACCAAACACCTTTACTGTGGGGCTCTCTCACGACTGCGCTACATGCATCTTGGATGTCAAGCAATCCTAATATGACTGAACAACGATTTCAGAAAAGAATGCCACTAAAACTAGCGGCCCACTAAGAAAAGGCATCACCGAAGCCTCGCAGGCACGAAAGTGAGTTCAACGCCCTTTATGAGCAAAAAGTACAAATTTAGTGACACGTTTGGTACTCGTTATACGTCAATATTTATCAAATGCTAATGATATCTATATACATTCGTTGTCTGTTATAAAGAACCTTACCTATTTTTTCTTCAATATGTGATTCAAATTTTCGGTTCTTTTTAGCGCTTGGCCTCTTTTGCTTAACTTTCTTTCGAGCTGAAACGTTGAACATGAATTGTAAAAGCGATCAATTCATGAGCAAACTCATCACACCATTTAGTCATTTGTAATGCTATTACATTTTATGCTCTTCACCGCTTGAAATCAGAGCAAGCAATTTCTTTCATTTAGAATCGGTGCAAGAGGCTAAGGCAGGCAACACGTCACCCTTCCGATTCAATTTGCCGAAGAAGGCCGAGGTGATTTTTATTCTTGCATCCTTTGATTATAGGAATGGTGTAAAAACATTTCTATAGGATCAGACAGGCGTTTCCGAGACCATTCTTTCACTGCTTGTTTAAAATGTTCTAAGAGGACATAAAAACGAATCTGTATTCGATATCGGATAAAACGAATCCACAACGAAAAGCGTGCGTTTTCAGAGCTTTCAGTATAATTTCCCGTCAATGGCCACATTTTATTACGACAAATGTTTACAGATACGAAAAGAAACAGAAGAAGGAAACTGAAGGAAAAATGGAGCAGCATGTAGGAACCGTTGGTGAGGAAAGTTCGGGATTCTCTGTGTCGTTACAACTTTGACTCTTCAAGATTGGCAGTTGATCTTCGTAGAGGATTTACGCGATTTCATTGCTTTTCTTTGAAGCATATGGACAAATCGGCATACCAAGAGGACGGCTGGTAAGAAGAAAGGGAAGGACAAAAACAGTAAATAAGGTGCTTTGAGTTAGAGAAGAATGCAAGCGATAGAAAATAGATAGACCTCTACGACGACGATTTGACATAGACGATTTCCATCACTGTATATTGTTACATGACGAAAAGCCATCAATAAAGAATCTACAACAATCTCATGTTTGTGAAGTATTTGAAGGTGTGGAAATCTCTTTATCTGTCAGATTACTTGGTGGACCATTTCAAAATCATGAAGATATAAATTGCTCAGAATTAATATGTTGGTATTTGTGTACACGAACATGGAGTAATCAGCAAAGCGTGAGACAAAAACGAATGCTGACTCCATTCGAGTCCACCCGAGTCATATCATAAATTACCGATTTTGCATGACGCGAAAGAGATCTCATCGATAATTTCGGTGCACATGTGACATCCACGTAGCCCCTCTGACTGACCTAGCAGTGCTCCAGATCAGCCGTTTAGCGGCTGGCTCTGAATCGGCATTTCATTTCTTCGGCCCACTCTAAGAGAATCTACGTAATCTATAACGGCATGTGGCAGTAACAGCACAAGCAATCGTTTCACAGCAATCATTATAGAGGGTATATTATAGTTTATCACGGTGTAATTATGCTTAACAATTGGTTTCTGCTACGCGGAATAATGTAAAAGCTCTTGTTGAAAGGAGTTGGGAGCAGAAACATTTAGCCATAGTCTTTCGCTGTTTAATTGATCATGATGCTTGAGAAAAGGAGCACGCGCTTTTGGATAGAGTGAGATATGTGTTTAAGTTCCGTTTAACGCTGATGTTTTGCGCATCACTCTAAATAATGGGGTATTTATATATATATATATATATATATATATATATGGGGTATTTATATATATATATTTATATATTTATATATGTATGTATATACATATATATATTTATATATATATGTATGTATATACACATACATATATATACATGTATATATACTTATATTTATATATATGTATATATGTGCATATATACTCTATACATATATGTTCTCATGGTATTTTCTTCTATATATCCTTTCAAGGATCAAACGCTACGTTTCGTGTCGTACCGCCCGATATCAGATCTAAGGTACTGTGATGGCGTAGTCTCGCCCTCGTGAGAAATGCAGAGCGTCTTGTGAGAAGACAGACGCAGACAGTGTGACATTCTCGTACAGACACGCAGAGCTGTCTGCCAGCGCGTCTGGAAAGCTTTCGGACGACGGATGCGAGCAGACGAACTTAGTATTCCAGGGAACACTGTCACCATGATCTGGTGAAATTGATTGTGAAACCTTTCCATTTCGATTCGACCTTCAAACCACCTTTTACCAAAGGAAAAGTTGACGTTTGCTTTTAATTTGTTTCATTCATCTCTCCGCGGTCGGTGAATTGTACCAGATGAATAATATTCTAGTTGAGATCGACTGGAAAGGTGTCACCTCGTCCATGTAAGGCTCAGTGGGGTTGGTATACACGTTAAGTGGATACCATAACAACAAAACGGTTAGTCAAATCTAGTTGGTTATTTTGCGATGTAAGATTGTTCAAATGTTCACTTTTCTTTTTTTTCTCTACTCTTTTCTTTCTCTTCTGCTTTAGTTATGGAAGCGTGTGACTAAGTTGATGTAGGTCAGTACACTGCAGTGGTGGTTCAAGAAGTTCATAAAGGGTTGGCAACGACCGATTGGAAGCAATCATCGAGGTTAGGTCCCCTTAAGACTACACAAGATGTTGCGGAAGAACTCAACGTTGACCATTCCAGAGTCGCCTGCCATTTGAACAAATTTCAACGGTGACCGCGGTTATAAACAGGTCTATTGCTGCACAGAACTTTCGCACCAACCATATAATATCATGCGATCAAGACCTACTATGAAACCTCTACCAATACTACATTATTATAGAGACGCTAAATTCGTAAAAATCTTTTCTTTTTAATAAATTCTAGTTCCAAACAGGAGCTGTATATTAATCTTTATTCAACAGCTGATGTTTAGGCAGTTCGCGTTCTTCAGAGCCTTGAAAGGTCAAGTTTTTTTTTGCAATCCAATCAGTCAAACACCTCCATTACTCTTTAGGAGGGATCACCAAAATCAGAACCAAAAAATCACCTTCTCTCATTCCTTTCTAACAATATGATGAGTCAAAAGCAATACTTCAGCGACACATCTTGCTTCACTCACGAAAATTATCAGGCACTCAATATAGAAAAAGCAATTCTCAACCCGCAAAGACTTCAGTTGCTTTCATTAGAAGCCGTTGAAATCTCTAGTCTCTTGTGAACAACAGATGCTTTCCTGGTATGTTAAGTTGAATTTTGATCCATTTACACTCCGTGAAACTGACCCTGTTGTCGCCATCATGTTTCCAAAAATCTGTTAGAGACTAACTCAATTAGAATGGGACATATCTCAATTTTTTATTTTTACTGTCTTCAAGCAGTGTTATAGATACAGATCTAGGGCAGTTTAAGTTACAAGGGGACACGTGAGTAATCGATCTTACTCGCTGGACAAGAGTTTTCCATACGAGTATTAGTAATCATTCGGAAGCTTGATTCTCTGCCTAAAGGAGCATGTGGCCGCTTTTCAACACACCCTTTTACAACGCTGTAACATATGAAATAAAACTACATTCTATATCGGCAGAGTGCATTCATTTTAATCGCGCCTTAAATTTGATAGAAGCACGAAGAGCATATGAACATGTAGAGAAAATTTTGTAGTATCTGAGCTGATATTTTTATATGGAGTGTCTTTCAATACAGAGGAAGAATTTCCAGTTGAATAGCAAGTTGAAACTCATATGCCTAACCCATCACTTCATCGGTCGATCACCTAACCTCCCGTCCGCTGGTTAAGCGGTAAACAAGCCGTTGAATAAGTGAAACTCGATTTTATTTCTGCTGCTACTAGGCAATGAAACGGCCTTTCAGGAAAATAAGCACAGCGCCGAAATCATTGACAATTACGCTATCGAGTGGTTACTGATAGTTGGCAATTACTGATAACTACTAATAGTTATAGAGTTATGAAAGGGTTTAAAAAAAGCCATGTGGCTCTAGTCACAGATTCAAGTTTTCGAATGATTACCAACCACTCCCATGAAGAATCCCTGTAAAGCAAATGAGTTTGAGTATTTATTTGTACCCTTATTACCGAAAAGCACTCATCTAAGAGTACTGAGTGGTTTACAAAACTTTTAACATCGGGCGGGAGTTGAAACCGCGTTTCATTCGAATTGGTGTGCGTGCTACCACCACACTATAGAGAACAGCGCTCTGACAACCACTCTTTCTTTGAAATATTCCATCGCACCTGTCAGAAAGCAGTCTCTAACGGATTTGGTCACGTAACATTTCAGCACTGAACCCTGCTAAGCTAATAACCGCTCAAAATCTATAATATATGCAGCTCATAAATGATGTCAGACTGATTACTAAAGGCTGACAATAACGTGGTTGTAGGTTTTCTCGGCACGCGTAACTGTTCGAAATGTCTCGAAAGCATAGGCAATTAAATTTGAAAGTTTAGAGACCTATCCTATTTCGATACTTAGACGGCCCTCTTTACTTCTATGGGCTCCATCACATCTCCATTCACTTTCTTCTCCGCGATAAATCGGCCATGGTGTTGGTTTGATTGGACCTAGCGAAGTCCTTCAAAACATATTCTGTATCTCAGAAATGTTTTTCAGATGTGAACCCAGATAACTGGCATAAGCCGCGAGTATACCGCTTAGGTGGACAAAGGATAAAGCTTCCGGTGATGATCAATCCCTGAGGATTGGCCATGCATTCCTCTTCAGTTTCTTACCTTCGTTCGTGGTGTTTGAATGCATATCTGGCCATTACAATGACTCGCAGTGGCCTCCCGACGTATCAAGTAGGTGCTGAATGTCCTCCTCCTCCTCATCCCATACAACAGTAACAATTCACTGAACCCGGAAGGCTCAAAGGTCTGGTGAGTCATGAGCGCGAGATGAGCCACTGACCCTGCGTCACATGCGTTCTTGCTCGAATGGTTGTCTAAAAAGACGATCCCATGCTAAATGAGTCCGCTATGAATTTCATTTATGGACGATACATCGTTGTATCGCAATTGATGTATATTCTGTCTAATCAACAGGAATCAACATCAACAGGAACGAAAGAGATATTAGAGGGAAAAGAAATTGAAATATATTTATTGAAGGTCTCGATTTGAGTCATAATTTTGAGAAAAGGTCTAGAAAGATTGCCAGAAAGGAACAAAATTACCAGAAGAATATCGGCATAAAAAAACAGAATGTCAATGGATAATGTTGTGATCATAATATTGTAATTCGATCACTAGCAAGCTTCTACAAGGAACTTGCAGTAGATTAAATGAAAATATACTTTATGATAGCCATAAATCAGAACAAAAAGTGAGCACCTGGATTTGGAAATAAGATTTACACAATGAGAGAAGAAAAAAATCATGGAAAACGTACAGCAATGTCATCCTTGAGACTTTCACAAGACTCCATTAACCGTTGCACGCGACAAATTCTACCTTCCAAAGAGTTCCACCCGCTTCTTCCATTTAAGGACTTCAGCTATATTGACATTTTCGGCCGACAAAACACATTGTATAGCTTCCTTCTTCTCAGTCAGCAGCTGCTTCTGATATTACGGGAATTAATTAGAACGCTCTCGTACTGTCTCTTGTGCTCATATTATTGTTGTCAGCCTGACACAAGCAAATCAACCAAACGTAGTGATACTTAAATAGGCTTCCTTATCCGTTCGGGACGGTACCACAAATCGCTGCGCGCGCCACTGAAATCGCCAAGATTTAACTTTCGAATAATTACTGGAAGAGTGAAAAAAATTTCTTCCACCAAATAGTGCCACCAAACATTCGTGTACCGGCACAGGTACACGCCGTCTCAAACGGTTTAGAATACTTCTCTCTTTACGGTAGATGGTTTATTTCGTATAGGGCAAAGGTCAGTTAGTTTCACATTATGATCAAAAATTCATCTAATACATGTTTCCATTTCGATATAGAATTAATTTCGATATAGCATTATGTAAACAATGTGTTCGACAAACTAGAAACATAGCTGATTGCTATATATGATGGTCGTAGTCCAAGAACACTGTACCTCAGGTTCCTGCGTGGTATATAGGAAAAGTCGAAGTGTCAGTATGCTTATTCCGCATAAACACAGCTCATGAAGCACTGCAATTACTTCCAAGAAACATATTTCAGCTCCATAAGATCAACAAGACACTTCAATCTTCAATCCAATGCGACGGTGAGGGTCCCCTCGACCATTCGACTTTCACAAATCTTCTTCGCCGTAGAAAGATTCTTATCTACAACTACAGTATTTATTCAAAAGCTCAAATCTCGACGACTTCAATACCGTGTTTAATTTCTGAAAAGGTCTCCTTAGTGTGCTGTAGTAGGAAAAGATTATGTTTCGCACTCAGTTTGCTTTATTTGTTCGGTTTAAGGCCTACGCATCACTGATTACTAAATTATACTAACGCTCATTCAATAGTAAAAATATTGAAGATTCTGAAGCTGCATTTTGTTTTTGTGGTAGCAGGAAAAACGTACTACGTGAAGCAGATAAAAAAGCACGCCTAGAATGTCCTTGACAAGTACTGTTTCCTTTTGAAATAAGAGGTTGCGTAAAAAGTTGACATCGTTTTGGTTTTTTTGTTCTAACGGTTTTTTGCAGTGAATTTGCAGAATTTTGGTACCTTACCTTTCCTTTCGAGTGTTTTCTTCAGACCATGCTCAAATTTCATTATGCCAGATAATCATTTTTTGACCCACGCATGTGGTCTGTTATGTAAGGGCAGACTTATAGAGCACAATACAGGTGTTTCAACCTTCACGGTCTCATCAGTCGGGCGGTACCCTTTTCGTTTTGAACCAATCCTCTCGGGGCGCTCAGTCCCCTATACTAAGAGTAGGCGACGTCGAATATTTGATACTGTAAGTCCAATGAAAAAAAAAATGATTATCTGGCGTACTGAAATTTGAGCGTGGTCTCAACAAAACACTCGAAACGAAAGGTAAGACATATTAACGATAGCAGCCAAGAGCAATCGAGTGCACAACACTGTTTGTTCAGCAATAATTTCACTGTAAAATGTTCGTTGTCGCCTATTCTTAGTATAGGGGATTGAGCGCCCCGAGAGGATTGGGTAAAGACGAAAAGGGTACCGTCCCAACGGAAGAGACCGTCAAGATTGAAACACGTTTATCGGGCTCCATAAGTCAGCCATTACATACTAGACTACATGCGTGGCTCAAAAAAATGATTATCCGGCGTAATGAGATTTTGGTATCGCTCAACTACGCGTTTTCCTTGAGAACATCTTGGTCTAGAACATGCCTATACTTGCTCTAAGATGGAGATGTCTTTGAAAAAAGTTCGCTTACTACTCACGCACGAATGGCGCATAGGAAAAATTGCTAGTGAAGCGGAGCGCAAGGCTAATATAGCATGGGAATGACACGGTTGCTGAAAGAACGGATAGAAAGTGGCTCGCGAAGCTTAAAGCTAGAGAGAAATGTCTGGAGAATCAGCCGCCACTCAGGCCGCCTACAGGAAGTTGATCGTCAGAGTGTCGTTGAGATGGTCAGCTGGCCGCTTCAGTAACATTTTCCTCTTAGCGCTAATCGTAAATGAGTACCAAGCGAATTTCCAAGACAGCTCCATCTTGAAGCAAGGATAAGCCACCTGTACACAAAATATTTGTAAGAAAACACGTAACTGAACAAAGCAAAAATCATGCGCTTTTACTGCAAAAATTATATTAGAAAACCAAAATGACAGAAACTTTCTATAGAACTATTATTCTGATGCCAAATTGTCAATGAAATGAATCATCGCAGGGAGACACAATTATCGACTCAAAAACAGAACGGGAGGAAGAGTGGTTGTGATACTCGTCCGAGAGATGAATCCCACCACCCAGCACTCTCCAGCAGTCAAAACGAACACTCTAAACGCCACAGCCAGGTTATCCTCAAGATTAAGATGTGCTTGACCACTATACTACGACGCCCAAGAAGAAGACGAAAAACGAAGTGGAAGCCAGAAGCAATGGAATCCGCACAAAGAAAAAAACCGCGAGACGGACCAAATAAAGTGTCAAAAAGTGAAAAAAACGAAACGGAACCATATGCAGTTGATGAATGAGCAGCTTTCCGTTACGAAGGACATGATCTTTTAGAAGAAACATTTTCTTTAATGCTATGAGAACCAGCCTAGAGAGCCAAAACAACTTGTTCCAATTCATTTTCAAAGAAATTCAAACAGTACTTGCTCTCAAAAACAATGTGTCTATCAATGTCCGAACTGCAGGACCGACTATTTACTAAGCTCGGCTCCTTGTGAAAAATTCAGTGTTTTTTCCAAGATCTGAGCGGCTAGTCTCCAGTGCATATTTCAATGACATGAAACAACTAAATGACTCTGACGAAGGCAAGAGTCGCTGAATAGTTAGCCTCTGATTTACTATCACTGCATTACATTACTGTTGTACTCACTGAATGTTGTTGATATCAACCTCGAAACTCATCAGAAAAAAAACAATTGGATGGCTGAAACAGTGAAAAAGCAAGAATTTGCTAAATATGCCATGGGGACTGCTTCTGTACCTATCACTCCACAACAATGCTAAAGGATTGCTCATCTAATCGTCTGTAGTCATAAACAATAACTTAGTATTTACAAAAAGAGAATTAATAGAAATTAAATTTCTTACGTGGTAAGTTCTTTCACGGACGAGTAATCTAACACGTGCTCAGTACTAATTCCAAAAACAGCCAAGTCAAAAATACCACGTGATTTAGAGTGATGTGCAAAACTTTTGCATCAGCCACGACTAGAACCCTATTCCACTCTACAGGGGAGTGCGTGCTCTAACCTTAAGCTCGTTTTGCTATCACTCTTTCTACGCTCCCGGATAGAGTGACATGTGAGTTCGAGTCCCGCCTAACACAAAAGCTTTGTACATCGCTGTACATTACTGGATTTATAATTGTAACACATGTCACCGCTAAAAGCGGTCAAATAAAAACAATTCAAGACAGAAATATTGCGTTGGCAAGAAATTTTCCGGACTTTTTCGTTTTCGTTGATCATTTTGAATGCACACAAATTCGTGTTACTGCAATCGTTCGGAACAGTTTTTGTGGTTATTTTAATACATGGCACTTACACATTTATTTCAGCACGAAATTATCCCGGGAGCAAAGAACGATTTTTGATGCTAAACGAGTATCGTTGCGTGCCAAAGCAGCTATTTGAACCCAAGCGATACTCGCGTAATACCAACAATCGTTTCTGTTCTCGGAACCATTCCATTTCAAAACAAAAGCTCAAGTGTTATATACTAAAGTAACCGCAAAAATCTGCTCTAAACGATGGTAAAATAAAAAACTCAAATTCATCGGGAATAATCAAAAAAAGCGAAAAATCTAAAAAATCTCTTGCCAACCTATCTGTAAGATTTCAAAAGAAGCTTATAATCGTACAAAAATCCCACTTACTTTCTCAAGAAGTTCTCTAGCGAATTCGACCTTTTCGTCAATTTTTTCTGAAAGAAAAAAAGCTTAGTGAGTGTAGATGACGTCTTGGTAAGAGGTTTTACAACGCTGTAAATTGCTGTTCTACCCGATAATGAAGCTATTTCCTTCGATTGTGATTCCTTAACGGCCATGAGATCCTCACAAAGTTGCTCCTCCTTGTGGATCTCGGACAGCAGATCTTGAAGACGGGCCTTCTGAAAAACGACATCATATAATCTGCTGAACGATTTGAGCTCAAAGTAAAATATGAACTTAAAAAACAGCACTCGGAACTACAAATTGTTCTATGAGCTGGACTTCTTCTTATTTGAGCGCTTTAGAGGAGGTCTGATGCTACAAATATATCTTCAATAATGTCGCGTGAGAGAGTGCATGTGGCCCAATGGTTGGAAGTGCTCTACGCCGCATACAAGGTCAGTGGTTCGACCTTGCGGTCATAGTTCACCAAGTCATTCCATCCTCCGGGATCGGTAAGCTGGTTCAAGTTTTGCCTAGGAGGATAAGCAGCATTGACTCGATACAGCGAGAGGTCTCTGTGAATCACTGTAAAGCCTAGATATGCACTCAATCACCTAAACAAAGTTGAAAACTATAAGTTCAATGCATGGCAAATCTCTCGGGGACTGATCAGTGTCGAGAGCTTGATCCTTTTTTCTTGATGTTGAGCGATATGCAAAACTCTAGTCGTCAGACGGGATTCGGACCCGCATTTCATTCTTTCCAGGAGTGATGGCAGAACAGGAGCGCCGGTAGTGCAATGTTTAGCACCCGTACCCCAGAAAAGGATGGAATATGGATTCGAGCCGCCCCCGACATTCCAAATTCATACCACTCAACATCAGATAACAGCATAAAGCTCTCAGCGTTGATCAATCCCTGAGGGATGCGCCATGCATTAGACTTCAATTTTTAACTTCGTTTAAGGTGATTGAATGACATCTGGTCTTTACGATAACTCGCGGTGGCCTCCTGCTGAACTGAGGCAGTGCTGTTTATCCTCCCAGACAAGTCTGAGACCTGCCTGGTACCAATTTACCGACCCCAGAGGGATGGATGGCTTGGCGAGCCATGAGCGCGAGATCGAACCACTGACCTCGCGTGCGACGCAGGGCACCTCTAACCCACTGCGTCACATGCGCTGTAGCGTTGTAGCATGCAAATCAAAAATTATGTTTCTCACTCGCCTTTCGCCTTCATTTTTATCATGCGTAGAATTCACTGGAGGCCGCAAAGCATACCGATGTGTAGAGAAATTTTCGTAGTATTTTAGTCTAATGTTCGATCTGGAGTTTTTTTTCAAAGCGGAAGAAAATTCCCATTTGAATAAGAATATATCGGTCGTCCCGCCCAGCTCAGCCACTGGTAGAACTGGATCTTTTTTCACTGCTAAACCGTATTTTCAGAAAATAAGCACATCGCTAGAAACAGAAAATATTACGCTACCAGATGATTACTGGTAGTGTAAAGAAAGAGCTCTGGCCGGCGAGGTTCAAAGCACAAATCAAAAGACCAAAGGAGATCAAATGATCAAAAAAGCTTTTTAGAAATCAGACACATTTTTGAGTTTTTTAAAACTTGTGCTATAGTTTGAGTACTAGCAATCCAAGGAAGAGCTTTGCACAGCGGAATATAAGCGAGATGATAAGAAAAATCATGACCGACTCAAGATATGTTATCAAAAAGGAAAATTGGTCTAACCATGGGAAATGGAGAGTGGAAAGCGATGAAATCACTTACGGTACTCGTCGATGGATTTCGTCTCGTCTCTTGGACAACGCAGCATCTCTTCCAAGGTGAGTTCTCTTGATCTCATACTCAGTGCCCGACCAATCAATTCGGAATCCATTGCTGTTGAATAGGTGGACTTGCTCTCCAGAAATGAACGACCTTTGCCACCAAGTGCTTCTGAGTGATGCTTTCCCGCCAATAAACGCACCGCGATCGCTCGCGTGACACCGGAGCGCGGAAAATTTTCTGTGAAGCCGCTGCCGAGCAGAGTTCAAATGTCGCATTGAATAGAGGTGCCCTGCGCCGCACATGAAGGTCCCAGGTTCGACCTCGCGTTGATAGCTCACCGGGTCTTTCATCCCTTCGGCCTCGGTAGATGTGTACTCGACTGGTCTCAGACTTATGGGGGAAGATAGCAGCACTGACTCGATGCGTCGGTAGGCCACCGTGAGTCAATGTAAGGGCCTGATAAGCATCCAATCACCTTAAACGATTTCACGAATGGAGTCGAATGCGTGGCGCATCCGCCCAAGGATTGATCAACGCCGATAGCTTTATCGTTTATTCTTTATTGGTAGAGAAACCGTCTGAGCTGCAGCTTTGAATAGATGGTTATTCCTTCAGTAAATCGCAAGTTCGAATTAAGATAAGATATTCCCGAAACCTATTCTCCAGTAATTTCTGCATTGGTCAAATAATTCAGTCACATCTAAGAAGATTGAGTTGTGAGCAATAAGCCATCTCATCCGGGAGTTGAACTCTCGTTTCACCCTTACGGGTTGTGATCACTCTTTCTTCGATGTGAACCGTCGAAGATCTCAGCAGCCAACGCTTAACAGGTTTCGTCTGGTAAGCACATTTCAACATGAAAGCCTGTTGAGATGATTGCTTCAACCTTGCTTAGTGTAGCACGCGCTCCCGATACGGTAAAACACGAGTTCAGTTTTCTCCTGAAGTCAAGTTTTCGCGTACCATTCAATTTTGCAAGATGAATAATCCAGTCTTATATTCTTTATTGAGGAGCACGTGTAGCGCAACGGTTAAAGGCGCGCTGCGACACACACATGGTCGATTAAACGATGGTTGATGGTTAGACACCGCACGTAGGGCTCACCAAACCTTGCATCTTTCCGAAGTCGGTGAATTTCTACTAGACTTGCCTGGTGGGACAGCTGCAGTGATTTTTACATCGGTAGGCCACCGCGAGTCTTTGTAAAGTCCAGACAAGCATTGAAGTCGAATGCATAGGAATTTCCGACAGACTTCAATGACCCGGCACGGTTTGGATGTGGTCTATACAGCGAAATCCTTGTCGCATTCCTGCTTCTTAGCTGGTTGCGCCTTATCCGAGGTCCTCGCTATTCACAAGAAAAAATCTTGGCATTTCCTTGCAGAGCTGACTCAAGATACATATCAGACAAAAGTTGCAGAGACTTCTTCAATCACCCTTAATTGAGTGGGTGATTGCGCAAGACGTCTTTCTTTGTCTCGGGACTGGGTTGCAAAGAGCAGTTGTCGTTTCAGATATCCCATCCTAAGAAAGTAAATGGTGTTTTCAGGATCTTTTGCTGTGCCTTTAATTATGTTTTTTATTGCAGCTTGTTCTTCATAGAGCAGATATTTAGGCCGTTCTTTCCAACAAAGATTTCGAGATTTTGAGATTTTGAGACGAAGTTATGACCGAAAAACATCGATACGAAATCTTTCCGTTTTCACTCAGATGTTGAAGCGCAAACTTCTAGTGATGCCATTCAGCAAGGTTGACATCAGAACATTTATATTAGCACAAGTTTTTGCTCTGCTTTCAGTTGTTCCTTTTGTATGTGCCAGTGTAGATTAGATCTTTCGGTGAAGCATTTCGCCAGCCGTAATTTGATCCAGGAGTAACAAGTGTGTTGCAGTAGGCTGAAGCTACTGTCTTCCTGTGTTACCGAGAAACTTCTCAACAATAATCGAAATTCGATCTGATCTTTCTGCTTGAGGAACTGTGACAGTTTCGACACATTTTCTTAGTTTTTTTGACGAAAAGTCCAAATCTTTGGTCTAGTCTACTTTATTTTGCAAGTCACGCCTGCGTGGGATTTTGTTCAAAACATTCTCGCCAATTTTTTTTCTTGGTTAAAGACAGGAATTCTTCTTGAGCTTACGGGTAACTCGAATCTTTGTGCAAAGAAGGCTATAGTCGAGCCTAGTTCGGAATAATAGGATTAACGATGGTCGGGAAGGCTCCATATTGTGCTTTTGAGAATATAGCTGATCTCCGCTTGAGTCGTGTGATTTGGAAACTCCCATGTTTTCAGCGATTTCTTCTAACGCGAAATAAATCTCCGTGCAGAATACGTGTAAAAGGTATCATTCTTATAGGATAATTTCCACTGAAACCTTGTTGCGTCATTTAAAACTTTTCTAATCCTTATTTGTTCTGCCTGTCCGTTTCCAATCTTGCAATGAAGTCGTTGGTAGAACTCTCCATTGCAAATAATTCCTTCAACCTGTTCTAAGGTGCGTCGAGCTCGGTCTTTTCAGCTGCACATGTTGGTGAATGGCACTTCATAAGACACACTTTCTGATAGCGAGATATTGAAGACTAAGAATGCCCGAGTAGGTTGTTTTGCCTAAAACGATTTGGAGGAAAATACATGTGTGCGACAAAGCCAACTCCACCCACAATTTTCAACGGAAATTTCGCTTCTCGAACGGCAACGACTTTCTGCGCTTCGCTTCCTGTTGGGGCGATGATGTGAAATTTGTTACTAGCGACCTCAAGAAGGGCGTAAAGGTCGACGACTTGAGAGACTTTCTGGTTTATAAGCGCAAAGCAAGACACAGTCTTTACCTTGTAGTAGGTGCGCTCATTTTCCATCTGTGCATCACGAGGTCATCATATCATACCGATTGTCTCACTCAAGACGTCCTCGACGATTAGGCTTTATTTATGGAGCGCTGAGGCTAAAATTTTCCCGGTTTAGACGTCCTAGTCCCCCACAGTGTTGAGGTCAGCTCATCCGAAGCCTTCCTCCCATTGTTACCACCACAGCCAGTCGCCAGCTTTTGGAGATCTGAGAGTAATTTGCAACCTTATAACGAGTAGAGGTAGACCTTTGAGAACACAAGATGACGATGTGATAAATGGAAACACTAGCAAGTGCGAAAAGATGTTGAAGGTCCCTTTTCAAAAAATAACAGCCTTTGCACATGTAGCAGGTAAACTTCATCATACTAAATCTTGCAACCGGCGCAGAATGCTTGACACTGTTTCGAAATTAGGTAACTGTTTGGGCGTAGCCATTTATTCATTATGGCCAGTCAGATACTCTGGGATCTTTCAACCCTAACTATACGGTATACTGATAAATCTTAAATATAATTTACATTTAGTTGATACACCTTGTAACGTCTTAGAAAGTCTGAATTTCCTTCGCATATACAATCGTGTTGGAGATTGATATCTCTTTCTATATTGCTTCTCAACATATGCAATGTTAGCTAAACTCATTTTGATAGATCAGCTGTGACACATTTCCGACCGCAGCCAATTTTAGATTGCTGGCCAAAGTTCACATTGTCATTGGCGCTAGTTTGATTTCGTCACTGAAATTAGCATTTATTTGGCAATCAGTAATCATCAAAGATGTAGCGAGTTAATTTCTTAGAATCGTCATTCCATTATTCGTTCCACAAAGTGAGAAAAGGCTAGAAAAGTGAGTAAAAAACTCAAGAAAATGGTTTGAATTGCCATCTTCAATGGGCTGTGTGTATCTAAATCTGGGCATACGTGATGTTAAGGGTATGAGCACTATGTTCACTATAGTGTCCATAGGGTGGCGAATGTGTTAGTGAAATCACAGCGCTCAAAAACCCTACTTCATATTCTTGTTTTGATCTTATCCCTGTCTCCTTAGTCTGTTCTTTTTCATTCTTTGAAACCTATCTCCTTAATCATTATTGAACAATATTACCAAAATACATTATAGGTTTCCAAAACTATAAAAAAAACCGGTCAATTCGAAATATTTTCTTGTCGATTTCGGCGAGATGAAAGCTCATAAGAAATGAGAAAAACACTGTATGCTTTTCCTCGTAAAATTCTTCCCGTGATTTTCTGTAATACTGGCCGTACGAATAATTTAGGTAATATCTGTTTAGAAATATAAATTCTAATATAACAATGAATAGGAATGCCGATTATTTACCGCGTATACGATGAATAACAGGCAGTGCTAACAAACACGACATTTTGATTGAATGGCTGTCATTCATATGTTAGCGATTGTTTTCTTTCCCTACTACATTGATTATTGTGACAGATTAGCATCCCATTAAAAAAAAAGACCAGCACTCCAACAAGTATTACTACTTATTCACCTCCTTCTACACATTCGATTGATTCATTCTAAAGCTAACATTCAAACATTTAAATTCATTATATTCAGCGTTTTCTAGTAGTGGTATGACGTTATAAAGATCACCCAAGAGTATAGAATAGTACCTAAAGATTCGGCCAAAGGCGGGAGTTTAACGCGCTCTTCACCCATACTAGGGCACGTTCTAGCACTACACCACCAAAGCTACTGATTTGCTACCACTCTTTCTTCGATATACCCTATTGTAGCTGTCAGCAACCGTCCTTTAACGGATTTAGTAAGCTGAGCAAGTCGGGTCTACGACAGCCAGAACAGGATGAATCGAAGAAGGAAAAACCATTGACATACGTCAATAGAACTCTCTTGCCACACTGATTATGAATAGGCACATTGAAGAAACCATGTGAATATCTAGCACCGTACCGTAAGTTATGAATTAATTATATGAGAAAAGGTTCTCCACGGCAAAATAAACCATCGTAAAGAGGAAGACACCTATATATCTCGTTTAGGCTAATTGACGCACCATAATGAAATGTAACTGATTGTAAGGTGTTACAGTTGTGACCAATGTCGCAATGATTTTGGTGTTATTCACTCGCCGACCGCCGTCATAAGCTTTTCCTTCGGTGCCACATAGAAAGTGTTTGAAAATTAATGGAAAATAACACAAAAAATTACTTAGTATCAGAAATGGATTTATTAACATAATGATCCGATTTTTCCATAAGTGTCGACGACAAGCGGCTGTTCAAAGCGACCTAATGCTCTCATGCAAGCAGTTAGCCAACTTTAATAAACTGTCCCTGACCAATCAATACGAGCTGTTTGAAGGGCAGGCAAATATGCGTGACGAATAGAAGAGAACTGGATCGAAAAAAGCTATAGACTAGTGTTGTGAGAAAAGGTGCAAACGTTCTGAGTGGAGAGCTTTTAGCATGTATTTGATCAATGAGATTGCCCAAGTTATTCACCATACAATAAATATTTTCAACGAAATATTCACGACATCAAAGAAATAGGAAAACTTGATGGCGAAAATGCAAAAAATGGGCTTTTTTAGATCTACTTTTGCAAAACCTGTGAGACAAAACGAAAAAAAAAAAGATTAAAATCGCCTTTCCAGGTATACGGCTTTTTTAAAGGTAGAAATTTTGGGACAGTGGCATTCCTTTTAGTAAAATTCCGCTTGCAGAACTCTTTCGCCGATAAAGTATGCTAAGAATTCAAAATCCATTTCATGAGATTGGGCAACGTTTGCGGTGGAGGCGAAACGACCCACTCCTAGAGCAAACTAGCGTCAAAGATTTCTTGAAGGATGCTCCATGCACTTGTCTTCAAATTACATGCTCGCTTGAGGTGATTATGTGCAAATCTGGCCTTCACTATGACTTGCCTACGAAGATATTGAACCAGTGCTGTTTATGCTCCTAAGCAAGTTCAGCTCAAATTTACCGATCCGAGGGGATGGAAAGCTTGGTGAGCTAAGAGTGCCACATTGAACCACTGACTTCGTGCACGTTGCAAAACCCACTGCGCTACATGAGCTCTTAAGCCAAAGTCATCTTTTTTTTGCTAGTAAAGCTTAATATAAAACTCTCCTCATGAATAAGGTTTGATACTGAATTTTGCAATTTTCGAGCTGTTGAATAATACTAATAGTAAAATGAAAAAGCTTTGCTGAGAGAAAAACGAGAGAAAGTGCGAATTCATCCACACAATGAGACTGCGTTCCATTCAGTTCGTAGAGATTAGTAGACATTTACAAAAAAACTGGCTGGTATTTCCACTAAAACTGTGTTTTCATGCTTCCGTTCAGTACCATTCTGTCTAATCCAATTTAGAATATCACTATATAACAACAAAAATTTCGCTGCGAGGTCCAAAAAATGGACTGCGATTGCAAAACCTATTTTATTGGTTAGGAAAACGGGGTATGAAAGTTGAACCACAAACTAAGCATACCATAAGAATCGGCATTTTTCAAGTTATCGAACGACTATGAAACATGAACAAAAAAAGGGTAGAAATGTAAAATAACTGTTAGAAATGTGTCCGTTTCTGGAAAGTTATGATTTCTCTTGATGAAAAATTGTTGATTTTTCAACAAATGGCGTTCTTTCAATCAAAAAATGCATAAAAATCTTCACAGAATTTCCTATAGTGATATTTCATCGCTGCATTCTGATAGTGTTCTAATGGAAACTTGATTTACCAAGTAATTTCCCCCCAATTTCCACTTTTTA
>JAHQIW010007281.1:0-131824 GCA_019055375.1 Parelaphostrongylus tenuis
AGTATTCGCCGAAAGCGCGTACTGTTTTAGCATGATAATGCCAAACCTCTCACCCCAAAGTAGTTTGAGGAAAAATTTGATGGAACGGCAGGAATCGAGGTCCTGCCACACTCAGCCTACCGTCCAGATACTGCGCCGCCCGACTCGAGATCTTTTGCGCACAATTGAACATTTAACCTGTGGATGCCGATGCGAGACAGTTGATGAAGTTAAGAGGAATGTCAGAAGTTTTTTGATTCAAAGCTCAAGGAATGGCGATTACGAGCAGATACGGAAGCTTGCAGATCGTTGGCAGTAGATCGTGGATATAGATGGTCTTTATTTTGAAGATTGATTATTGCTGTGTTTGACTGAACTTATGTGTAAAATATGGATTTTCAGGGGGTGTTCAGGAATTCTTGCCTCAGTCCAGTAGCTGGCACAAAAGAAGTTTTTCTTTTGCAAATTTTCGATACTACTAATTGCGCAAAAAGTCTTACAGAAATCATTGCTCCTATATGCTATAAATATTACATCAGTGCACGTAGAATATTACAGCGTTTCTTCCCGTATAATTTTCGTATTGTTCAAAACATACTGCAGTCTGTAGTCACATCAATTATTGTTATCTCCACCAAGCAAGCGTATTTGTTTTCGATAGGAGTGTAATCAGGTGGAAACATGCCCAATGATTTCGTCACATATAGCTAGATTATCTTTTTTCAAACATTTGCTTATGAAAGTAGTCGCTTTTCTACGAAAAGTGGATTCTAAACTGTATACATGAGTCTATAGAATTCTTTTCTCTCGTAAGTCTTCTACAATTTACAATTTATGAAAAATCGTGAAGTGCTTCTTGTTACTCTTTTTGCATCAGTTTCGATTGTGTATTACTTTCGATGAATCAGTATGAAAGGTTATAGCCTCTATAAGTGTGATCTTAGTGATGAACCTTGCCCTGATTCATCAGAAGAGTTTCAGATGACACCGCGTGAAAGCATGTGAATTTAAATTTTCTTCAGTTAACCCTTTAACGATCACATGTGCTCTTGTGAATACACGATTCTATGAAGGCCTTTCTTGCTGGACACAGATGATTACCAGACTTCGAGTAGTCATCCAACAGATCAAATTTCGGCGATTTCAATTGTGTGGCTGCTTTCTAGAAAGATCTTGTTGATGAGCTGTGGCAGCTGAGAAAAGAAAAATCACGTTTCACCTTCAGCCCTCATTATTTGCAAAGCCGGCGCCTCTACTTGGATTTTACCAGACCAAAAAACATTCAGCATTTTATATGATAATTTTAAAAATGAGTTTGGTCTTCAAAACGTCTTTCTATCGAGCTAAAGAAGCGCAAGGAAAATCAAGTTTCGCATTAGCTAAAATGGTCCATTCATAGCGTTTTATAGGGCTGAGAAAAAGTTCTGGGAAATTTTTAAAAGTTTTGTTTTCATTCAAAAATTGACAAGAAAAGCAATATAAACAGATCTTCAGAGTATAGATCACCATCGTCCACGGTTTTCTGCCATCGTCGTGCAAGATTCTGGACCTCCTCAAAGCACCATTTCGGCTCCCCTGAAAAGAAAATCTCCTGGCATGCCTCCTCAGCTTCGTTGAATAATCTAGATCGATGACCATTCAGAAAGTGTTGCACTGATCGAAAGAGGCCATAATCGCATCAAGCTTATTCGAATCCTACGAAGCTGCTTGGGACAATATCAAATTGATTCAATTTGGTGATAGCGGTTCGCTTTGACACGCCAAGCTGTTTAGCCAAATTACAACTGCTCGAAGAATGCTCAACATCCGAAGTGGCCTGCAAGTCCTTTTTATTCAGAACAATTGGCCGACCCAAGAGAAGTGTGTTTTCAAAATCAAAACTGCCTTTTTGAATTGTTGGAATCATCTCCTCACAGTCGGTTTTGTTACCGTACCAGCGCCTTCACCTTCTAAAGAATATTATTCTTATTAGAATACTTCATAGAATCTTCTTCGTATAACGAATCTATAGAGCCACCATGCTAAACCACTTTTGACATTGTAATGACGAATGAAAAGAATACTGTCATCGTGAGAGTTAGTCTAGAATTTTAATAAACAATATATATGTTTGAACCGAATGAAAAAATTGTGAGTGAATTTTCAAATTCATATTCTAAACGTCATTACTCAGTCTGTTCTAAAAAAATCTGACATCCACTAGCATTTTCTGATTCCTCGCATCGAACTCTATCTAAAATTGCTAATTCTCATAGACGGCTTCAAGAATCGTTAAAACTTTTATCCAGTAATGACGAGTAAACACACGTAAACCATACAGTTCAGTATGCAATTTTGGAGCTAAAATCAATGAACTCAATAGGTATGCACAAAAATATCAATAAAGGACACAGCCTCCCAGAACTATTTGCTCAACCTAATAATTGGCAATATAAAATGAAAATAATAAGTCGGTCCTATAAGAGGATAGAAGAAAGCCTATTCCACAAGCTCAACGTGCGAAAGTTAGGATTTATTTTCAAACAAAGAAATGAAATCTAATGAAGTAACGGAGATCGTGCGTCTCTTGTATCGTGTTCTGCATAGTGATTTCTGTCACCGCCCTGAAGGGCGAGATCTTTGTTTTATATTCATAAGTTTCTTTCTCTTATATAACAAAAATTTAGGTTTCTTTCATTATTCATGCATCACTATTCCTATACATGCTCATATGCTTCTGGTGCATATCTGCGTGGGTAAACCGCGATATTCTTTTTGCTCTTTCGACTCTCTAGAAAAACCTTTTAAAAACGAAGCTTAAAAACCAAGCACAGACGTCAGTCGTGTAAATAGTACGCGTCGAAGGAAAAACGTATTCTTCTCGTGGTTGCAATGAAGGACGATCACAGTTTTCTCAAAACCAGTTGGAGTGTTGAAACTGCCGAGATTTGTACTATCGAATAACCGCTAAGAGACAAAAAGAAAAGTGCAAAAGGCCGGTCTGGAAAGGATTAATAAAGTCTATAAAGCAGACACCAAAAAAGGCGAAGTAGTGAACGGTATGCGCAGTGATGGTGATGCTGATCATCTGCAACACGTTGCTGAATAAAACCCGCTTAACCTTTCATCTCTCACAATCAACATATCGGGCACCAGATTCATCTGAGAGCAATCCACATTCTTCGATCTTAGTGAAAAACCATTTAGCTCAGGTATCCAGTGAGAATCAATTTAATCCGCATTCAACATATTTACGACGAAAGAAAAATGACCAAGCAACAGCTGAAGCCACCACCAATAATTCGAAGACTTGCTTGAATAATGGAGGCCGGAATAAGAAACGAATGCAAAGGTTGCTGTAATCCACGCGATATCGTAAGATGGGTAGTAAAAACTAATGCATTAAAAACATGAAATCCTGTGGCTAGCCGTCTAGTCTTGTCTTAGAATCTAGTCCTGAAAACCACACTTATTAAACTTATTCAACTCGTTGTCAACAGTTTTATTCGCGGTTCTAAAGGGAACTAATCAATTTGATTGACTTTAATAAATCAGCAGTTACTCCGAACACCTTTTTGTAATTACGTTTTGATTCATTGTTCAGGTTCAATTTGGGATACAAATACTCCTCTACTTTGATTATTTATTATTGACTGTTGATTATGTTTTGATTAGAGCATTTCTAATTGTTATGCTCTTTACACTACATACATATTCTTATTGAACTTCCCACTAATCCACTGGATATTGGAGAAGGGAAATTCTTGGTTTACTTTTCTTTCGTATCTTTTTGAAACTCATATCATTCTTTCCATCAATTTAGAGTTGAACCAAGCTTTTGCCTTTACTTCCAAGGCAAAATTTGCGAAGATTTCGACTTTGAAACTCAAGTTCATGAGTATCCTCTACTTCGATTCTCAGCTCTTAGAAATAAATCCATTGCTATCTGTTTAAAGTAGTAATTCCAGATGCAACTAACAGTTATTCTGTCAATGATAACGGTGCTTCTAATGGAAACGTTTGGGCAAAGCAACCACGTCACTTCACTAATACAGGTTTGCAATTGCCACAGATATAAAAAGAGGAAAAAATGCTCTCTCGATTTCTAGCTTCATAATCTGATAACATGTTTTGAGCCTTCAACGACAACCAATGGACTAACTACATACTTCTAATTATAGCGAATAAACATGACATATCAGGAGCAAAGTGTAGCACTACAGAATTTTTTGTGAAACTGTACAACGGCTTTTAACTAACTCTGATAAGACAAGAAAGGATTTTGAAAAAGAAAATTCAACTAAGTGGTAGTTCGCTTAATAGTGTAGAAATATTAGTGAGAACATGTTAAAATTTTTCAGTAAACAATTTTTCTAACAACTCCCAGACCGACTGTCTATTAACCTCGGCATGCTTCAGTATGATTCTTGATTTTCTTCTTTGAGCAGAACACGAGGTGTTACATTAAACTTTATTCGATGGCTGACGTTTCGGCAGTTCGCCTTCTTCAGAGCCTGGAAAGGTCAAAATGTTTGCAATACAATCAGTCAAACACCTCCATTACTTCTTTAGAGAAAATCACCAGACCTAGATTTCAATCGCATCAAGCAAAAATCAACACTTAACATACTCACCGCTTTTTATATGTGTTCCACTGGATGATCCAAGTGGAGATCACCGGCAAGAGAGACACATAGGCTCGTAATGCACCCTACCCATCAAAACAACAGTCTTATATACTGGCTCATATCACGAGTGTTTACAAGGCATTCCTCCCTGCGGTTTATGGTTGGATTGGTCGTATTAATCCAAAATGCTTCCAAGATCTTTCGCGCTGATGTTTTTTGCTCCTGCGCAAGGATGGTGACTTCGATTTCAAAATCAACTCCGTCGTGCTTCTGTGCTCTATGCGTCCCTAGCGGGGTGTTTTGTCTATTAAGACGCTTGTCAGCTAGGTGTTCTTCTATGCGTGCATAGAGCGGCCTACCCGTTTCGCCAACATATTTATCACTACACGCCTTGCAAGAGATTAGGTAGACTGTACCTACGCTCATGCAATCACCGTCTCTGCCGTTAGGACATATTTTACAATCTTTCATCATACAGAGACGGTCATATAAGCGGTTTCGAACTAGGTGGCGTTTTAGAGTATTCGGTGGTATTTCAATAATGGCCACCGATTGCTCTAAACCCGCTCTTTTCAAACATCGTTTTATAGCTGTACTAATCTCATTTGAATAGAACGGGATGATAAACGGGACTTTCCTTTCAACCAAGTTTTCGTTCGGAGGCGCATTATTTCCTCTAAACCTAAGCCGAGGGGCTACGAATTCGTATCCATTAGAAGTGGCTATTTCCCGCGCCAGTTTCACGGATTCTACTCTCTGCTCCTCCCCGGTACATACATTGGCTGCTGTTCGAAACATGTTTTTTACTAGCGCCTTCTTCGTATGTAAGGGATGAGAAGAGAGATAGTGAACCAAGATATTCTTACTACTTGGCTTTCGGTACCACTTCGTTATGTAGCCGCTCTCAGTTAAGCTTATTTGCACGTTCAAGAATGGAAGCCAATCGTCTTTTGGTATCTCACGGGTGAATCTTATATACTCTGACTGTTCATTCAGCAATCTAAAACAATCATCCAGCTCCTCTTGAGTGGAACAGATAATCAAACAATCATCTATATACCTACAGTAGAGTAATGGCCGGAGATCCATCACTGGTGCTTCCACTTTAGACATAAAGGCAATGGCCAGGCTAGGTGCCAGTCGCTGTCCCATTGCCAGCCCTCTGGTTTGAGCATAATAATTCCCGGACCATCTGAAGATTGAGCAGTTCAAGCACTCTTTTAGTAGGATCATGAACTGCTCAATCGTCAA
Source organism: Parelaphostrongylus tenuis (assembly GCA_019055375.1). Lineage (NCBI taxonomy): Eukaryota > Metazoa > Nematoda > Chromadorea > Rhabditida > Metastrongylidae > Parelaphostrongylus > Parelaphostrongylus tenuis. The sequence continues at coordinate 5,838 of JAHQIW010007281.1, forward strand.
GCCATACATGTTTACAGCTCCCTGGTGTTGTATAAGAAGCTCATGTGTGGCTTGCAATGCGGAGTCATTCGACACGTTGGTATATAAAGCAGTGACGTCGAATGACTCCATTACGTACGCGTTGTTCGGGTTCGCGTTACGTAGACGATCCAGGAACATCTGAGTGTTTGTCAGATGGGCTGGAATGTGTCCTAGCAACTGGGATGTTATTAAAGTCAAGAACCATGCTATCCTATCCGTCGGTCCGCCTACACAACTGATGATAGGTCTAACTTTGAATATAGATGGATCGTTAGACATCAGATCATCAGTGGATACTAACTTATGTGTTTTTATAAGCAAGTATAAGACAGGACATGTTGGTGACTGGATTTTTAATTGAGAAATGATAGATGGTCTTAAGCCTGCCGCTTTTGCCGTACGGACCCACTCACTGTTTAATTTGCGGTTTTGCCTTTTGAATTCCTTAACAGAAGATGATCGGTAAAGCGAGGCATCTTCGAGATGCTTGCTCGTTATTGCGATATCTAACTGTCGAGGAATCACAACAAATTCTCCACCCTTATCACTAACTGATAGCCTTATCCTACCTTCGCTTATCAACTCTCGAACCTCTTTCATGCCACGTTTTTGTAGTTCGGTGAGGTTCGATTGATATCTTCTCCTGCTATAGTGAGTGAGGGTTCTAAAAGTTTCGTCCGCAAATTTCCGGAATTTTCTATCTACCTCCTCGTTGGGGTCTTGTTGTCTATAGAACGGCTGAGGAAATGGTGGTATTAGTGCCTCTACTTGCTGTTCATTCCTATTAGTCTCTTCAACTCTGGCCTTTTTACGGAGTTGATCTTGCAAATCATGTAAACCACATGCAACCTTGCGCAAGGACACCTTAGAAATGGGTTGAGATGGTGAAAAGCTTGGACCCAGTTCTAATAGCGAGCGCGCACCGTCAGGGAGAGTTATGCCTCCTAGCACTGTGACCCTTGAATTTCTTGATGCATTACTTGCCCTAATGTGACTCGCTTGATCTTCATTAGCGGTATCCGTATGCCTTCTCAAAGTCATGTTATGCGATCTACTCAAAAGATCATCGAATTTTCTCCGCAAAGTAACTTTAGTATTTGACCTAATGGAATCGCAAATCAATTTTGACCCACCAATAATTCTCCTCCAAAGGTTGCCTTCCAAATACTGATCACAATAATATTCCTTCGCCGCACACTTCTTCAGCATAGCGTACAGATTGTCTTGCTTGCTTCGTAGACAGGCGCGGAGCACTTTCATTTCGATATCCAGTATTCGATGGCTGTCCTCTGGTACACCACATATCGAGTGAAGTCGTTTTCGTTTTATGAAGTTCGGAACGATTCGATGTTGTATGCAGCGTCGGAGAAACTTCAAACATTGTCGAGCTAAGACAATTTTCTGCCTTAGTGATAATGCTTCTTTTGTCAGTCGGAAGAATCTTGCTGGTACTTCTTCTAACAACTCCCAAGACCGACTGTCTATTAACCTCGGCATGCTTCAGTATGATTCTTGATTTTCTTCTTTGAGCAGAACACGAGGTGTTACATTAAACTTTATTCGATGGCTGACGTTTCGGCAGTTCGCCTTCTTCAGAGCCTGGAAAGGTCAAAATGTTTGCAATACAATCAGTCAAACACCTCCATTACTTCTTTAGAGAAAATCACCAGACCTAGATTTCAATCGCATCAAGCAAAAATCAACACTCAACATACTCACCGCTTTTTATATGTGTTCCACTGGATGATCCAAGTGGAGATCACCGGCAAGAGAGACACATAGGCTCGTAATGCACCCTACCCATCAAAACAACAGTCTTATATACTGGCTCATATCACGAGTGTTTACAAGGCATTCCTCCCTGCGGTTTATGGTTGGATTGGTCGTATTAATCCAACCATAAAACAATTTTTGATGTTTCATTGTTGTCGTAGGTCACTGAGGCTGCGTTGGGAGAAATCCCGATAACTAGTTATCCTATATCTTAGGAGATTTGTGCATATAGGAAATAGACGAAATTACTCGTTCGTCTATTTTCTGCGTGCTGATAATTTGTAGGCAAGGCCAACAAAACAAGGTACGTTGATCAAAAACAAGAGATAATAGAAGAATGAAGGCTACTGCCAACGTAGTAAACAAAGAAGAGTTGTTTGGGCTTAAGGTTGTTCATGACAGAGTTAAGGTTGAAGAGGAGAGGGTGTTACTGATTTAAAAATACTACGATAGCTATTGAACATTGAGGCCCCAACTCTCTTCGGCATTCAACAACAACGTCCTATGATACGCCGCGGCAAGGCTATCCTCGATGTTGCAAGGATACTCGTTCAACCAGTATTTCACGACGTTCAAGAAGAAAACTAACAGCGTGTTGAGTGCTAGAAGTGCTGGGATGCGCAATGGATAAAAAAATTAACCATGAAGACGGATCAAATAAAGTGTCTATATGAAGATTTTAAAACTAAAACATCGCCATTCTGTAACAATATTATTACCGACGTGAAAGGAGGGGTTCGACCTACCGATACACTGTCGCCAAAATTATTCACTTCCTCCCTCCGCTTCATCATGTGAACACTAGAATGGAACATCATCGAAGTGAAATTCACGGTCGATAACTGAACCATCCTTACATTTCTGCTGATATCGTCCTTATAACACCAAGCATCAGAGTGACAGAGCAAATGTTGTGATTTCGACAACGACTGTGAGAAGGTTGGTCTCGGTCAAATCCTGTGAAAACGATGTTCATGAGAAGCGCACTAGCCTCGATTGCACCATTCATGTTCAACAGAGTTAACTTCATCGAACGATCCAGTTACGTTTATTGGTCGGGTAATCAACATAATGGACGACCGCAGGAGGAAGCACGCGACCTGGGGAGCGTTTAAGTGTTTTGGAGATGTAGTGAATAATGCGAAGAACGTGAGACTGCTTGCCCAATTCCGTCGGCTCGAAAGTTATTCCTAATCAGATGTCTGCATTAGAAACGTGGTTACTACGTACACAGGAGGAAAGATCACTTGGCATCATTGAACGCGTTGTTGAAAAGTCTATGCTCAAAAACTCGAGTATTTCGCAAGTGAAAGAAACGACTAAAAAATCTGATCTACGTCAACGATCGAAAATAAAGATGCCGTTCTAAGCACTGGCGTATCGAAGATAAAGTAAGCCGGGCACGTAATATGCTCCAATGAGAACCAATCGACGAAAGCCGTTACCGACTGGTTTCCTCCTCGTCATGTCAAGTGCAGCACACAAAAACCATCGACTCGATGGTCTAATTTTCACGAGGTAATCATTAGAGCAGGAAGGATTCACTGGGCTTCTCACGCACGCGATAGCGAAAAATGAAGGAGTTAGTGGTGCCTGCTCAAGTCACTCGGCGTAATGCGGCAATAGGTGATACAGCATTTAATTTTTGCATACTAGTATTTTGCTTGGTTCGACTCGCAATTTCTTCTCGTTCATTGAAAGTATGTATACCAGTATTTCCTGCATTCATTCCGCCTTTCGTCTTTTGCTTGAACGCTGTAGAATATTTATTAATCTCCTCGCTTTGCAATTCCGAAGATAGAACTGTGGCGTTTCCTGGGGCTTTTGCTGCTGGTTGCCGAAGCGTGTTTGGGTAGTGAGGATCAGCGCCTACCGCGACGAGCATCAGAGTCGCTTCACAACGGTTCTCTTGAATGCAAACAGCACACCGAATAATTAGAAATTTTGATATACTGTGCACATGCTTGCATCTTCGACATGGAAGCGTGCACAGTTATCAGGCCTTGGAAGAGTTCTTGATTGTTGGTCAAACATTGAGAATAAACCGGAAAGTACTACTCCTAGTACTTGTGATTTTGTATGTTAAGCACGCAAAATTTTTTTGTGATACCGACCTGATTACAGCAATGAAAGCAATGAGCCTATTGTTTCTGATCATAATGTAAAGGATTCATAATCAATCTTCATTACAGAACGCCTCAAAGCAGAGTATCGACGAGCCGGTAGTTTCAGAATTTGAAGACAAACTGCAGAGTGTGGTTGATAGGGTTACGTTTACTTGATAATCGTTATATCAAGCTTTTGCTTGCCAAATTTTTTTTTCAATTGCTATTACATTCAGAACATGCTCGGGAAAATTCTTTTGCACAGTACTTTCAAACGAAGTAAGAGAGCGTCTATTGAACACAGAGCCACACTACTGGATGAGTGAGTTCACTGCTGAGTAGTTTAGACGTTCAATTATTTTTTATTATTTTTTCTAGAGTAAAGTCGCAGCGATCACAAGGGGGATACCTTATTTATAGTGATGGCACGTGATATTGTGTCATCGCCAGTTTTTCAATCGATGGATTACGGCTGGTAGTGAATGAAACGTAATTTGCTACCTTCTTTTCGTTAGAACAGCATCCCTTGGAAGTTGTTTTACAAAACAAGCCAAGTACTAGAATCAGCGCTCCTCGAGCTATTTATTGACAACATAAACTTAGATAAAATGAGAAAAAATGTTCAATAAAGGTTGGAAAAAGTTTCTTTTAGCAAGAATGTATTCTCCGCATATAAACATCATGAAATTTTTGAAACGTTGCAATTCCATTCACTAAAAATACATTTGTAAAAGTTTTTTTATGATATGCTAATTTGATTCTTGTATGCTAGACGGCGACACATGAAAAACCGATCCCTTCCGCTGGAAAAGAACCTATGAAAGGAGTGATAGTGTTCATCCGAAAGTTTAGATCTCTGAATAGCGCCCGACGTGGCCGATTTTTAAGCCTTTTTGTAACGATGCAACATTCAAAATAAAATCATTTTTTACATTGGCGCGCAATTCAATTGCTACTTCGCTAAAAGCAAGAGGAGCACATGAGCGAGTCGAATAAATCTTTTGATAACAACGCGTGTGTGAAACACAGATGTTCTCCTTTCGCCGAAGCGTCGTAAAAGGATCTTTTCAAAAGCGGCTATTTATCGTGCTAACCAGAAATTTAAGCTTTCGAATGATTGCTATGATTTTAATGGAAAGTTCTTGTCCAGCGAATGGGGTCGGATATTCATTTGCAGCCGTACAATATAAAAGAATCACTATTTTTCTGTAGCAACATAATGCCTCTAACACATGAAATTTAATTATAAGTACCTATAACCCCTAATAAAGTTTGAGCAGCCAGCTAATTACTTTGCGAGTGAAATGTAATCTTTGTTTTGCGCTCAATTCACTGACTGGAAACACTTCTAGAAACCATGAGATTCGTTGAAATTTGAATTATCGAATGAATTGTATCGCTACAACGCAGTAAGATGAACTTTCAAAAGGCTAGCACGCTATGAGTATCGCCGAAAAACGAGTTTTTCAATACTAATTGTTTAGAGAAGAAGCTGTGTCTGATAAAAATGGCCTCTGAGCTTTTGTGTACCAGCACAAGTACACGCCGTCGTAAGCGGCTCGAACATGGGAAACAAGGAGAAAATCGTACATCTTAGTAAATCTTGATATGAGGAAATAATCGCATATTTTAGTAAATCTTCGTAGATGAATAGGAAATTCGGTAAAATAACTTTATCTCCTCCATTTTCCAGTTCTTTGGAGACAAAATTTTTTCTATCTTTTCAGAATTTTATAATCTTTTGTTACCTGAAATATCGACGATTTGAATCTTATAGATCCTTAGAACCACCCTGGAGTGCTGTATCACCTGTATCACCTGTCGCCCCGTTGATCGTCGAGTGACTCGAACGGGTACCAGTAACTCTTCCATTTTTCCCCATCGCGTGCAAGAGTAGCCCAGTGGGTCCTCCTCGCTCTAGGGATTCGCTGAGAAACATATCTTTCTTCTAACGTTTCGTGAAGAAATCGGACCAACGGGTCAGTGGTCTTCCTTTAGAGCGCTTGACGTCCCGAGGAATCTAGTCGGTGACGGCTCTTGTCCATTGGTTGTCGTGGAAGCGCATCACGTGTCCGGCCCACCTTATCTTCGATATCCTGGCGTGTAGAACAGCGTCTCTGATTTTCGATCGTTGACGTAGGTCGGAACTTCGGATCCTTCCTCTCATTTGCGAGATACGGGATACTCCTAGCATCGACCTTTTGACTGAGAGTTCGATAACGCCAAGTGATCTTTGATCCTGCTTACGTAGCGACCAGGTTTCCGCTGCATACGTTAGGGCAGGGATAATTGTCGAGTCGAAAAGGTGGGCACGGAGTCGGACGTTCTTTGTCCTCTTCACTACATCTTCGATGCTCTTTAACGTTCCCCAAGCCGCTCGTTTCCTTCTGCTCAACTCTGGAGCTAGGTCGTTCATCATGTTGATTTCACGACCTAGATAGACGTAACTGGAGCATTCGGAGATTGTCATTCCGTTGAGCGTGAATAGGGCATTCGAAAAACAACCGTTCCTCATGAACATTGTTTTCTTTGGATTTAGATGAAGACCAATCTTTCCACAGGTGTTATCGAAATCGGTCAACATTCGTTCCGCTTGACTGATGTTTGGTGATGTGAGAACGATATCGACAGCAAAGCGAAGATGGTTTAATTGTCGACCGTCAATTTTTACTCCCATATCGTTTCATTCTAATGTTCGCGTGACGTTTTGTAGAGTGGCAGTGAATAGTTTTGGAGAAATTGTATCGCCTTGTCGAATCCCTCTTCTTACGTCAATGGTGATATTGTTGTAGAATGGAGATATAATCGTCATGAAATTTTTATGAAGCTCACAGAGGATCATTATGTACCGAGTAGGGACTCTCTGTTTATCTAGAGCCTTTATAACCGCTTCTGTTTCCACTGAATCGAAGGCTTTCTTCAGATCGATGAAAGTGAGACAGAGTGGTTGCTTGCACTCTCGTGAAACTTCAATGAGTCTTGTAATTGTGTGGATGTGGTCTATGATACTAAATCCTTTTCGGAACCCTGCTTGTTCGCATGGCTGTCCTTCGTTCAGTGTCCTGTCAATCCTGCTTAGGATGACTCGAGTAAACAGTTCATAGACAACGGAAAGCAAGCAGATTGGGCAATAATTGCCTATGTCGTGAAGGTCTCTCTTTTTGAACAACAATACGCTCTTGCTGGTTTTCCATTGAATAGGGACCTTGCATTCTGACAGGTAGCGAGTGAAGAGCCGAGCCACGGTGTTGAAGAGAACTGGCGGCAGGCTCTTCAGGTGTTCTGGTCTAATCCTGTCTGGTCCGGGTGTTGTTCTGTTCTTATGCTGTAGTAGCAAAGATATGGCCTCGTTTCACACTCGGCGTGAATTTTTTGTGCTGCTGTTGTTTGACGATGGGCTCTTAACAGACTTTTACTTGTCATTTGATGAAAAAAATTCTAGTAATGTCGGAAGCTAAATTTAATTATCAATAAGGTCTGCAGAGAGTTCTGGGAGAACGAAAAGAGGATCGTATTCGCAAACTTAAGCCTGGGCTTCACGGATGGTTTATGTGATGATATAAAACAAAATAAAAGCCTAAGTCTATGAAATGATAGAACAATGCTTCTTCTACATTTCTATCACGAAATCCAAATACTTATATGAAACAGGAAAAGAATTTTTTATAAATTATAAAAATCACGCTTTTTAACCATTTGGCGACCAAGTGGAATTCTGGGCGCGGAACTTGACGTGGTCGCGCGGCGAGCGCGGCCAGCTACAATCACAGTGCATAGTCTTTTAATTGAATTTTTTCTTTTATCGTCACTGAAATGATTTTGATCGCCAGCAAGTCATGGGAGATCATAGAAGGGAGTTTATTAAGGCTACTTGTAGTAGTAACATTGCCGATTATCCTTCCTAGAGCCCCGCGTTCCAAGGAAAATGCTAGACACACACGGAAATGGTGTGTTTCATACTGTTACTGAGCATTTCTGTCCTATCTTATCCAAACTCATTCATTGATCAATCATATTATCTTTTATTTTTCATTTTGAAAACTTCTTGTTCTTATTTCATTGCCTCCTGTGAAGAATAATCAAATAATCAAGCACATTATCACCTTGTTCTTCTGAAATCAAAAATTACGATAAAAATCTCCCGGTTTAAAACTATTTCATTTTACGAAGTGCCTCAAAGTTATAAAAATGATTGAAAATGAGAAATTGATCACTTGTTTGTTAAAAATGATGCTGCACACTGCATGCAGTGCCACCTTATCAATGATTCTCAATAATTTCTCGCTTATTAGTAAACTCTTAAAACTGGAACCTTTTTGAGAAGCAAAAAAATTTTGTTTTTTCGATTCATGGGTACTCAATTTTTCGTCCGCGCTTATTCTGTACTGTGAGCGCATTTTATCGCGGTGATTTTGGCACTGGATATTTGTACCGTTTACGCCCTTTACATATTCGTTTCACTTGATGCCCACAGGAAGATTTCATGCACCCGATCAAACTCCCTTCCCCTAATAACTCTAATGTGATCATATCCAGGTGGTTAGACGTCCAATGAAACGGAGACCTTCGTGTAGCCCAACTGTTTCCGATGGGCATCGTTTTCACCAGTGGGAGTATTCCCTCTACCTCATGATTAGATTCGGTTCTTCCGCCTACACGTTTAAACAAAGGCTTGAAGCTTTTACTCCATGCTTAGCTAACCATAATTATTCACACCTTGGTCTTGTTAATTTTTATGAATATAGTCTCGAATTGAATGAGGCGTTGGGCACTTTTGCCTGTACAGTACAACTCTGGGCTTGAAGCCAGTTGTGTCTGAATGAAAAGCAGACATATGTATAGCGATCGGAGGAATGATGAGATCGAAAAAGGCAGTCATACTCCTACAAGATATCAGACAGAATTGGAGAGTGGGAATCAGAAGCAGACATATTTTTGTGGTTTTCCTGTTGAACGCGTATTCATGGGACGTGTTGGCGTACTTCCTACAAAAGTGCCTACGAAAGCTTTCCTGGTAATATATCGCTCCCTTGTGACGATTAAGTGTCCACATCACCTAAATTTCGCTATATAACTGCCAAAACTAAACTAAAGTCTAGGCTAAACTTTTTCTAACAGCAGAGAGACGAATGGATTATATGCTGAGGTCCGCAGAATTAGTGAAGACGGACCGTTCAAGTATCAAGTAGGCACGTAAGTAGCTGTCAAAAGAACCTTCGACGAAGTTCAAGCAATGAGATTACTATTCCAAAGGCGAGGCGCATTTTTCCCCGCGGTGGTATTACTTCTTAAAAAGCCTTTCTATAAACCAAGCCTAGTACGAAAGTCTTCATTTCTTAGGCTATTCATTAATTACTGATCGTCTAGAGAAAATATCTTCTGTGTAAAAAATGCAAAGAAAATCGAGCACATTTCACAGAATGTGACTGCACTTCGCACTGCTCGTACTAAAAAATGGAAATTTTTGGACAGCTGCGTGCTCTTTCTATTAACAACAAGTTCGTAGAAATCTATCCAGTAATATTCAAGACTTCATGACGACAAAGTTTCTCTGAGATCAAAATTTTACTACAAAAAACCAAAAACCTTTGTGAAGTTGGTAAAATATTGCAAAACTTTACCCTTTTTCTAGTTAGGTTAGCGTACTTTGAAAGCATTTTCGCCAAGCAAACTCAGTATGGAAATCCAGATTTTTCAAGCTATCGAATGACTACAAAAACGTAAATGAAGAAGGAAGGAACGAATGTTAGATAACACTTGGAAATATATTACCTTTTACGACAATGTGGTTTTCTCGTTGAAACATAAAATATTTTGCGATACATGGGGTTAATCTTCACTATGAAACTTTTTATAATAGTCTCTTCTGTAATACTTCATTAAAATAAAAGCTTGTCAGGATAGAAATGCACGATATATTCCCAAAAATTCGCTGTAATGTAGAAACAACCTACTCCGAAAGCAAAACGTAATTCTCCTTTTAGTTATGTTTTAGTACTCTCACAGCCCAAACATATTGCTAGAATTTCCAGTTCTCAAGCTAGCGAATGATTACTAATAACTCGGTAAAAAAGCTCTTTTAAGAGAAGAAGAAGAAGGAAACACGAGCACTTTCGACATAAATGCCACCGCATCTTTGCAGTTCTTGATGAAAAGTGTAGATTTTCAAGACAGCAGAGTGCTCTTTCTCATAGAAAATACGTTTATAGAGCCCCATTCAATGACAGTCTAATTTTTCATACTGAGAAAGTTTACTCAACATCAAAACTCTAATACGTGATACCAAAAAACCATTGTGGAACTGCAGCAACACACTTCGGAAGCAAAATCTTGTCTGTTTTTGACTTGTAGAATGCAATATGAAAGTTCCGCAAAAATTTAAGCTAAGTGTGAGGATCGGCATTAATCAAGCTACAGATGACTACAAAAACATAGATCAAGAAGGAAGAAGTAAGTGTTCTTTAACGACTAGAAGTAAGTTTCCTTTCAAAGGGATGTGGTTCTGTTGTTAATGGGCGTTTTCTTTACCAAAAAACCCTTTATAGAAGTTTCCTCTGTGAAATTCCGTCATTTAGTGCTAATAATGGCTCCTAGAACCTTAAATAAGCAAATAAATTCCTATCTCCATAAAAGCGTGTTGATACGTACTTGCCGCCGGCTCGCCGCGTCCGCCGCATGCTTTGTACCGGAAACGGTTCATATGGTCGTCAAGTGGTCAAGGCACCTTTAAAACCACTGTGCGTAGCACGAATTGAGTGCGACGATAATGGGCCCAAATGTTGAACTAAACTTATTTCCGCTGCTACTGCACACCAAAAAGACTCTAGAAATCAAGTATGGTATTAGAAGTTGCCGAGCTTCAAATTATCGAATGACTGCTGAAAGTCTGAGAAAAGACCCTACCGTATACAGTTCAAAAATGGATTGATACAAAGAAATTGTATACGAATCCCATAAATCATTCATAAGGTTTGAAGCAGTAGGCTTTTCAAATCGCTGTCTTGTTTCATGGTTACTGGTGCGGCGACTTGGAGAACATGGACGTGGATTCTATTAACTGTATCTCTGCTTCTGAGTATCGCTCTTGTCACGATGATAATGTATCAGGTAGATGTGGAACATTTTACCATCACTACTCTCTAGTTCCCTAAATCTAGTAGGTTTCTTTGTTCAGAAAACTCGGTATTGTAACGCAATAGCATTTATGAAACACTTTAAAAGTAACTTAAAATGTAATGTTCTGTTTATTTTTCTGCTTAGCAATGCACATGTGCAAGACACTTTTGCTTAGATAAAGGACATTGGACTATAGGCTCTTTTCCCCCGTTTTCTGATGATTTTCTACAACTTTGCAAATTTATACTACATTTTCAAGATGTCACAACGTATGAAGTACCAGCACCTCGATGGTAACAACCATCCTGAAAGATATGCAGCAGTCGCACAACCAGTGATCCATCAAAGGTAGTAAAATCACAACAAATAAGCTCCTGATTTCACTCATAAACTCATTTAATTTTAGATCTTTGACCATTGAAATGGGCATTAGTTATTTTTTGTTTGTTCAGCTGCATAAACTACTAGTGTCATCTTTAGATACATGAATGAGGGAAAGTCTTTGACGCCACAGTCGTCGAAAGCCGTAGCACTTCCGTACACTGAAACTCAGCATCCTTGATAAAGAATTTAATCTCATGAATGTATACTCAAAGTAAACAAATTATTGTCCTACATCCATCACTCAAAATAAAGATCGTTTTACGCTTGTTCCATGGTACTGAAATACGCTTTCAATGACTTCAGTGGTGACACAATTTCTTACAGTGTAAACAAGACACTATGATACAATTATATGTTGGGAAAAACTTTTATCAGACATAACGACAAGGAGAACGCTCTTTCAGAAATAAAAAGTGTTGTCATGAGCGTAATAGCAACGAGGGATATGACATCGCACGCTCCGTATTCCATGATCAGTAGCCATTTGAGAAGATTTATTAAAGCGTATGATCGTAACATTGAGAGCGGACATGACCGATCATCCTGGAGAGAAGATTTGATTTCATTTGATCATCTTGATAAGAAGATTTGATTTCCTTGGTTTAACCGTTCTTTTCTGATACCGGAAGGAGAATGAAGAAACAATTCCTTTTGCTGCGCAAAGCCTTTTCATCTAATGAACACCTTGCATCCTTCGTAGCAGAAGCGTGCCCAAATGGCACGAATAGTGTTGAAGATACTCCGATTTGTTTCACTATGATATTACGCACACCTTCTCTTTATATGACCCATATCAAATTTTCTTTACTGTGTGGATCCCAGTACTTCTAGCATTCGATCGTCTGTTCGTTTACTCAAGGATTTCATCTTCCTCATGAATGCCGTAAAAACTTAAAGCTGATAGAGAAGAGTTGATCGGTTGACGCTTCGACGTCTTCGTATTTTCAGTGCCTGAAAATCTGAGTCGATTATCCAGTCGCTCAATCTCGTTGTGGATCCTCACCTTCGCTTCGTTTGAGGTCGAACCTTCTTCGGTGAAACAGCTCTTGGATGAAATACCTCACCGACGTCTTTGATCGCCAGCCTCATTTTTTCTGAGAAAAAGGCGATCAGCCTTTGCCTAGCAAATGTATGCTAGTCACAGGATCATAATAGTTATTATGATGTTGACTGATTAATTCATTGAAATAGTAAAAAGAATCAACAGAAGTATCGAAATGTAAAACAAATCAAAGAATAACCCAATAGAATTACCTCAATACAGATTTCTTTCTACGATTCGCAGATTGTAGAAAATGCGTTTTCGAGTTACACCTCCATAAAATAAGCGATAGAAACGCTCAAAGACATAGCTTTCCCATAAGAATGTGGTTTTCCTTTCAGGACGTATGGAAAGTTCTTTGCATTAAAAATACCTTCACGGAAGCCTCATGGTGATACGCCCCTTTCTCGTCACATCAAAATGTCCCTAACCTCCAACACTGCTGTGAAATTTGAACAATAAGGGAACAACTGCGAAGGCAAAGTGTGATTTCTCATGCCAAGTACAGTGCACCGGAAAGGCCTTTTCATCATTCAATGCCATTAATGAAAATCGTGCTTCTCGAGCCATCGAATAACCACAAAAAGGTTCCGTGAAACTGCCCAAAGTACCCTGCTGGTAGGGATTTGGTTTGCTCAATCACTTCAATATTCGAAATACGAACTTTGTGCGAGCTACAGAGAGCAGAACTTTATTTTGTTAAAATAAAAGAAAAAACTTCCATTCCGACAAAAATCTGTATGATCTTTGCTTCTACCGTAGTTACAAAAGAACTCTAGGAATTAAGACATATATTTCAGAGTTGAAAAGATTGAATTTATGGGTTCCTTTTTTATCAGGACTCAAATAAAAAAAACCGATCTCATTCGCTGGACAAGAATTTTTCATAGCAATGTCAATGATCTTTCAAAAGCTTAAATCTCTGGTTAGAGGCATACGTGCCCGGTTTTTCAAAACATCCCTTTATAACGCTGTAAAGTCCAAAATAAAATTCTTTTTCCTTATCTAACTTATATTTCGCGGGGCAAAACTCCTTTAGAGTGCTAGTGCTCTTTCCGAAACACAAGTCTTGAAGAACTCAAAAATGTGTTTGCTTTTTGGACAAGCTCAACTGATAGCGCTGTGTGAGAAAGAAAATATTTATGCTTCAACCTCGCCGAACAGAGCTCTTTCTTCGAACTATCAATAATCATTCGATAGCGTAAATTTCAATAATTCCAACGCTGTGCCTTTTTTCTCGGAAGAACGTTTTAATGCAATCAACGTCAATCGGGATTTTACCGCTTTGAAAGAAACTACATATAAAACGACTGGCTCAGATGCTAGATTTTCTCTACACGTTCACATGCCTTTCGTGCTTCCCGCTAATTACAGGCATGAGAAAAATGAAAGCGAGTGAAGGGTGTGAAACAAAATTTTACTTGGAATGTTATACGGTTGTAAAAGCGTTTTCAAAAAAAAAAACAGCTACGTGTACGTGTAGGCAGAGATTTAAGCTTTCGAATGATTACTAACACTCCTAAAAAAAACTTCTTGTCCAGCGAATGAGATCGAATAATCGTTTGCTCCCAACTAATGGGAAAAAACCGACTCATGCTTTGAAAGTCACTGCAAGTTTCACTTGTATACGCCACATCCCATAAATGATCTTTGTACTTTGCTTGCTCGAACGACAAGCATATTATCGACACTTTCAACGCGGCACCAATGATCAGTAAGCCATTCAGAAAGTATCTGAGCAAGGGTGACCAGTTAGGCTATTTTAAAGTCCTGAAGCTTTACTGCTGGGAGCACTCGACGTAGTTTGAGGCGACGTGATTGGCCATTTTGACTAAATCGAAATATCGGATGAGATCGCATTTACACAAGCTCATCAGCAGATGTAAGCATGACAATATTAGATCTGTAAAAGAGTTCACATACATCTCAACTCAAGGACAAAATTGAGTACTCTTCTGCAAGTAAATTTTACAAGATGGCTATTCGTCAGCAATTGATGTCCTCAACTTGGACATGTACCACAGAGTTTCGCAACTAGCAGATTCCACATTTTTCACATAAGAAAATGCAAAGAACTAAACACACTTTCACCATTCACATTTGCATCACCTTTGTATCAATGAATCAATCTTAGAGTGTTAAGATGCATCGAAAAAGTATTGAGTTAAGTAGTATTCTAGCTCCATCTTGCAGAATTTTCATTTTTCTCATAACAACATAAACATAGAACCATAAAAACATAAAACCATATGGAAGCAAACAAGATAGTACAACCTCACAGCTACACTTTCTTTTTTCTACTATTAGGTTTGTCTTTTCGACTCCGATGAGTTCTCGATTGCTGAAAAGCGCCTCGCCTTTTCTTTCGTTCACGATCTTGAATGGCCTTGAATCTACAAGTAATAGTCGTAACCTAGTACACCATAAAATCAAAATTGCACCAAAAGTAAAACCAACGCAAAAGCTCTACTTGATAAGAATGATCACCGACTAATCCAAAACATACCGCATTATTCTTCCCCTGTTTGGAAAAATTAATTTTTGCGATAACAAACTGTTAAAAAGGCTTTTATTATGTTGGAAAGAAGGTTCTACAGCACTTGCAAAAAATTAAAAATTTATACATGAATTCCAAACGAAACAATAATAACTATTCCTCAAAACAAAGGCCATCGCTTCCTACTTCTGCCTCGATCCGTCAACTTTCGGATCTGGGTCAAAGTACCATTCCTTCGATTTCAAATCAAAAACTCTGGACAAGCTTCTTCGACTTCATCGAGCGATTCAAACCGGCGACATTGCTTCATTGATAGGAAAAGACCAAAGTCAGACGGAGCACATCTGGACTATTCTCGGGACGCGGTAAGACCTCAGGAGTCGCTAGCACTCGACGACGGTTCATCTTCTGAAGCAGCAATCAAATCTTCGTTGATCAACTTTGTTTATTGAGATCTCCAGCATTAAAGCGTTGAAAACAGCGTCCAGCAGCAGATTTGCTTGTTTCGCTTTCACCTTCAATTTCATAGATTTCATCAACTGCACCTCGCTGTGAAAGACCCTTTCTCCCATGATGACCCAGTAAATCACGAACTTCGATTGTATCGTCGGACATAGAGGAGGCTTGTAACACAGTGAAAATAAAGAATAATATTTAAGCCTTCAGTGGAAAAATCCCACGTAAGAAAGTGTAAAATTCCCATGATATGCATGAGAGTTATCCCATGCTTATTGACGTGCCTTAAAACTTTCTTTGCAACCGTAGTACGAAAAAGAATTACAGAAGTGATTGCTTGATCGTTTTCTGGGTTCGACTGCTTTCCTCGAAATGTCAAAGGCATAACAGGAAGACCATTGAAGAGATGGTCTCTACATTTCAATAAAAAACCCGGATGAAAGATATGGCGCTCAACGAGTTCCTTGAGCAAAGAGAGTGAGTAGGCTGCTCTTGCACGCGGTAGGAAAGATGGAAGGTTTAGCCGTGCTTGCTCAAGACATTCGATGATCGAAAAAATGACGATATAGGTGGTAAAGGTGACTGCGAAGTCAATCGGACTATTTCACCATGCTAAGGACTATAAATAAGTTGATATCGCACAACCGATTGCAGTAGTGTCTTCTCCTCTTTGGGAAAATCGACACTTCCTTGGTCTAGATCGCGTGTAGCGCAGTTGTTATAAGTGTTCTAAGACACATACTGGATCAATCACAAGTTCGATCCAAACCAGGTTCACCAAGGTCCTTTCTCCAAGACAACCAAATCGGTATCAGACTTATTAAGAGGATGATAACGCCGACCTAGCCATATCGTTCGGTTACCGCTGGTCATTGCATAAGTCAGCCATTCAAGCAACCACCAATAATATGCTTGATAAAGTCGCATGCATGGCACGTGCCTCCGGGATTGAGCGACATCAAGGCTTTTCCAATTATCGTTGGTCTCTGCTTAGTAAGTGAGTGATCTAACTCGTCAAAACAACAGTGCAGGAAGTTTTCCATTACTCAAAAACCTAAGTCTATTGTATGACGAGTAGATAAAGGAAAGTCGTCGCTATACAGCTGATCGGATACCCTAAACGTCCATGGATCACAAACGGTGGATCTGATTTACTCTCGACAACTGTCTCACTCACTCCTCCCAGATGGTTTACCGCCTCATCGTGGCTGAGAGCTCCTGATGTCGGAATGGGAAGTAGAGCGAGAGTTAAACTGCCCAGCAGGGCCACCCAAGCTGAGAAGGAGTCCGACTTTTCCACACAGAAATCCCAGCTAGGAGTAAATCGTACCAAAAATTCCGCCGTCTTGACAGCTAAACCAGTACATATTATGCCTTTATTTCGAGTGTTTTATTAGAACCACGCTCAAATTTCAATGAATTCTTTTATTGTTATTTGAGCCAACTTGTCATGTGGTCTGGTAAGGGCTCTTGTACATCCCGATACACGTGTTTCGTCCTTACAGACTCGTCAGTCGGGCAGAACCCGTCGTCTTTCGATATTATTATGCAAAAAGTTCGTCTTCGATAACTCTGTAAGGAAGCAGAGCTCCCGAGAGAACTGACTATATGAAAATATCGAAAGACGACGGGTTCTGCCCGACTGACGAGTCTGTAAGGACGAAACACGTGTATCAGGCTGTACAACAGCCCTTACCAGACGGCATGGCAAATTGGCTCAAATAATAATGAAAGGATTCTTAAACCAGTACAGTTTGTCTGTGCTGGGGCTCGCAATTTCAGTGAAGATGGGCCGTCTAAGAATCCAAGTAAATTGCCTCGCTGCTTAACATGAAGGCGGAATACCCACTACATGGTGTACTGAGGCAGATATCTCGTGAGGGAGGCAAGATCTATTTCACTTTTGGTCCAGAATATTTGGTGACACAGTGACCATAAACCATAACCACAAAGAGTCATAAGTCCTTACGAAAAGGAGGCATACGCCATCATGTAATTTAATTTTCAATTGAAAAAGACATTTTCTCTGCACAAAACTATTGACAGCTGAACCCTGTTTAGAGTCAAAATTTCATCTTTTTCAAAATGACAAAGATGAACTGTTTGTGCAGCATATTAAAAGGATAGATACAAATAGGAAAAGTTCTCTAGCACTCTTCACTGTATCAAACTAAGCTAAGAAATTCCCAGCGATAATTGAAGATATGACAA
This sequence comes from Parelaphostrongylus tenuis, assembly GCA_019055375.1. Classification (NCBI taxonomy): domain Eukaryota; kingdom Metazoa; phylum Nematoda; class Chromadorea; order Rhabditida; family Metastrongylidae; genus Parelaphostrongylus; species Parelaphostrongylus tenuis. The sequence goes on from JAHQIW010007281.1 coordinate 23,443, forward strand.
CCAACTTCTCTCGTTTCGACTGGACAAACGCTTCATTATATAACAATTCATCGAGCATAGTTCGCTTGCGTTCCTTTCTAGTCATACGGCTGGAATAGAAGTCTTCAGGAGCATCGACGACCCGGCCAACCTTGAAAAATGATATATAACGACTAGTATATCGAACTTGTACGGAAGACATCTCACTGTTTAACCAATCATTTGTAGTTGAGATGTAAAACTAAAGATGACTGAACTGCTGTACACTGAACACATCACAAAGGAAATGTTCACCCAGTTCTCCACTTTACCTCTTGTCTCCTCTACTTTGATCAATATCAAACGTAAAAGAGCGTAAAATACAGAACTCCCTCTGATGATCAACAAGCGACGGATGAGTTATGTATTCATCCGCATCTAGAATCGCTCAAGGTGACTGAATGCATAACTGGCCTTCAGAGTGAATCACGATGGCCTACCGATGTGTCAGCAAGTCCAGTACGTATTCACCGATCCCGGAGGGATGAAAGGCTTGGTGAGCCTGGAGCACGGAATCGAACTATCGACTTCCTATAGACCGATTTCGAGTGCGTCGCAGAGCACTTATAGCCACTGCGCCACATGCGTTCTTCAGTCCAGCATCAAACTTACACCAGAAAAAAAAAGAACAAGAAAGCAACTGATTGAACGAGTAGTGTGTAAGAAAACTAACAAACCTGGAAGTATTTCGGAAGAACAGAGCGATCGTTACGGCGATAGAATGCAAGCGGATCGATTGCAGAGCGCATTTGAAGCAGTTCCAAATCAGCTTTCGCCTCATCCGTTAGTTCAGTGGCCGGAAGATCAAACCAATCGCGTCCTTTCGTCTTTTCCCGTTCTAACTGCAACATACTTCCGTATTGGACATGATTAACGTCCAACTTGAAAAGGGTTGAAAATTTGCAAGGATAACTAATAGAAAACTCCGGATTTCTCGCAATACTCAAACGATTTCCTTGTAAACTGAGGTTATAATTCACTTTAAGCATTGTCACGCCGAAATTTGCGATATCACCTTTTCAAAACGTAGAAAACAGGACTAAATATTCAATAAAGATGCCACAATCAGTTTTGGTTCTTTTCCGTTTGGTAGCACAGATTTTCAAGCCTGTCCCCTAAGCTGGGCAACAACTTCCCATAAATAGTGTTAGTGATCATTCGAAAGCTTAAATCTCAAGCTGGCGCTGTACGTGGGCCAGTTTATTGAGAAGACCTTTTTATAACGCTGAAAAATTATAAATAAAATTTTGCTTCACATCGGCCACGCAATTCACTAATATTTCGCTGAAAACACGAAAAGCACATGAACATGCAAAGAAATTGTTGTAGTTACAGAGTCGAACGTTTAATCCGAATTTCTTTCAAAAGCGGAGAAACAATTCCTAACCAAATGAACCTCCCTTAGGCGCCATCTATCCATGGCTCGCGCCGACTCGCTTCCTGTCCCCACACCGCCCGTGAATTGGCCAAAGAACACCTGCTAGCGCCTACCGCATGTGAACCAATCCCCTTTCCTCGCTAAACTGCCAGTAGCAGTCTTTTCAGATATGAGCACAACCTTAGAATCGGTAAGTTTTACGCTATCAAATGGTTACTGATAGTCTAGAGAAAGAGCTTTATATTGCGAGAAATATGCGCGTGTGAAACACAATTCCCTTTTTGATCTTTCAGACGTTATAAAAGGGTCTTTTCAAAAAACCAGCTACGTAGAGCGCTAGCTTGAGATATCACTAACACTCTTTATGAAAACTTCATGCCCACTGTAGGGGTATGGGCTTGAAAATTTGTGCAATCAAACGAAAGTGTACCTGATATTTCCTAAGCCCTCCATGTTTTACACATCAGTAAGCATAATATCCATCTCATTCATTTTATTTTAGACGATCCGTTATCACAGACTACGATGCGGATTCCAGCACTTCTTGCAATCGAATCGTTTCCTCGCATTCATCTCCACAAAAATTTTCAAACCTTCAATACGACAGATTTCTAGAAAGCTCGAAAACTCTAATATACACACTTCCATAGACTTTTTTCAAGCCTTTTACGAGGTATAGTATTGCATTTTAGCGTATAAGCAAGTTTCAACGATATCGTCCATCTCACCACTATCGCGTGCTCCATACCAAGAGTAGCAGAGGGGAAAGATGCCACAGCGCCTGTCAAGTGAATTATCACGTGCTGCATCGTCTTTCCTTCAGTTGATGTTTTGCGGCTGTTATCACATAAACATTGCTTTTTACTCGACTGAGGCTCGATAGAAAGTCTGTGGAGATGTACACATTAAAGTTCTCGAGATTCTAAGAAATCAGTCGAATAAAAGGCTATGTTTTTTGATAACAGCCGCAAAACATCGAATAAATGAAAGACGGTGCAACACATGGTAATTCACTTGACAGGCACTATGGCATCTTCCCCTTCTGCTTCTCATAGTATGGGGTGTGCGAAACTGATAAGATGGGAGATACCGTCGAAATGTGCGTATATCGCTATGATGCATTACCAAACCTCGTGAAAGGCTTGATGAAAAATCTCCGACTGTTCGCGTGTTGTTTCAGCCATTGCTTAAGTATTTCGTCCTCTCAATAATGTTATAGAACGCTGATTGTTTGCAAGGGCACTCGGGGATGGGAATGAACCCAAGCCTTACTCGTCACCTCTCAACCGATACACAGCATCATCAACGACTGCACTATCACTTTCTTAAAATAACGCTTCAATCCGGCTGTCTGCAAGATCGCAAAGGGATCCGTTCAACCATTGTTTTACAACCTTCATGAAGAAGGCAAAATCCTCAAGCAAGTGACGAATGAGAATGGGATAAAACGCATGCTAGAAGTTCTGCGACCTGTACAGAAAAAAAACCCGATATGGGTCATATAAGTGGTATTCATAAGTGATTTAGTGAACAGATCCATTCAATGAGGGATGTCGGAGTGGTCAGTGATGCAGTTTTCCGAGAAAAAAATTTCCTGGTTAAGCCCTTTTTCAACGCTGGTCTTGCAACCCATGTGAGGACGTCTTAGCTCCGCTATATCTACGATTGCTAGAATTGAGTCGATCAACATCTTACGATATCGATGAAGAAAACGGAATCCTCAAACAGCAGTCGAAAAAGACGGAAAATGTTCGAAGACCTTTGAGACGGCGACTGCTATGGAACGATCCCAATGCAAAAAGCACTGAAATCTTCACAATAACGGTTCGAGTCATGATGACAATATGTAATATATTCAAATCAATGATAGACAAATGTGCTAAATAGGTTCTTTCTTCTATATCTCCTTTACGATCACCTGGGAACACTAAAGCCTGGCTTCTCAAGATTCGAGATCTACTCGACTAGTATTCTGTGACAATTACAGAGAAGACGAAATCTCAACAGCACTAGAACAACTTGCGCAATGCTCGAAACCTTTGGGATGACGAGTGCGAGAAACGTCCAATGGAATAAGTGATGGAATCTGCACTATAAATGTAACTGCTGGTCAGATTGATGGCATTTAGAGCAATAAGCACCAAATTTATTGACCAGAAATAATTAGAAATGCTTAACAACACTGTTCAACCTATGTGTCATCAGCCGGAACAAATTTCCGCCATCTCTCAGTCAACAGATCGATACCGCTCTCATAGAACTCGCCACGCTTGGTTTAAAGAAAGTTGCCAATCTTCTACGCAAATGATTGATGTCTAAAAGATTCTTTCTGCTCAGGAAGTGCTCCACTAACCGGAAGAGGCGTTGATCAGACGACGACAAGTCAAGGTTGTAGGGCGGACCATCTAGCAAGTCTCAGTCCACTTCAGTCAACTTCCTCTATGCCAATTTGACAACATGCAGCTTTGCATTGTTTTAAAGCAGGATGAGACTGGTGTTGTTGGTGCTCTCGGCGCGAAACTCGGCAAAGAAGCCGAATGCTGTTCGCCTGGACACAAATCCCTGAGCCTTTGGCACGGTTGGTCGGTACTGACTTGTCGCTTGAGAGATGGCAGAAATATGTCCAGGCTGATAGCTCACACTTTGAACAGTGTTGTTGGGCAATTTTGATTACTTCCGGTGAAATAAATTTGGTGTTTACCTCTCTAAAGCCAAAATTTATCAGATCAAAGACCGAGAACTTTAAAAAGGATAATATTAAGAATTGAAAAGAAATTTACCTTTACAACAGTCAGAAGCGACTTTTCGCAACGACTGATAAGAAATGCTGAGCCAGCAAGTAATGGGTTGGCTCAAAAAGAGAAAAAAAAGCAATTCATCAGAGAGTGCTGAGGTTGACAGATAGTTGGTACGTGTTGAAAAGAAAAAAGGTTGAATTTGAAAAAAAAACTTCTTACCTTCCGCAGCCTTTTCGCAGCCCTCGTCCCAATCAGCTTTGCAGTCCCAGCGTAGTTCTTTTCGAATGACGGTCCACAAACTGCCTTGTCTAACAGCTAAAGGAACAGATATCGTTGAAGAAGTAAAGAAAAATATGGATTGAAAGAACCTTAACCTGATAAGGAGCGCGTATTTTATTTTGATCACACTTTCACTTACAGGCTTTTTCGTCGGACAAAGTGGTTTCGCTAGACTCTCAATAGTGATTTAGAAAAGCGACGAATTATTTCACAATAATCAGTCTCAATTCTTATTATTCTGACTGCCACTTGCAGTGGTATGATGTTCATAGTATACCCAATATGTGGAGTGCTGTGCAAAAACGTTTGCGTCAGCCGGGATTTGAACACAGATCTCACTCTTTCCGGGAGCGAATGCTAACCGTTGCACCACCGACGCTCGTTTTGCACAGCACTCTTATGAGTGAGTGAAAGAGTGAGATCTGGGTTTGAGTCCCGGCTGACGCACACGTTTTTGCACAGCACTCCACATATTGGGCATTTCACAATACTCGATCTCTGCCATCTTCGGCTAGCATTGTATGGCCGGTTGTCGTCTATGCTTGGCTTTTTATTAGGCCTTCAGTGGTCAATCGATAGCTAAGAAAATTTTAGCACTAGGCTTGCTTTATCGCAAGGCCTTCATAGCGAGCTGTAGGATGGCGGAGAAGATTACTTTCGCCTTCGAAGTAGTAGCCCGTAAAGAGCGTTTATTCTTTATATATGAAGTTACATCTGTACAAAAGAGATGAGAGCGTTTCTAGAACATAGAGGAACAAGTGATACGAAAAATCTGGAAATTTTTCTGAAGACCGGGAAAGGTGGGGGGGATGAAACTTAACTGAATAACGTTAATCAAGTGTAGCCTGCTATTCGAACACTAAATTCAATTTCGTCAAAGGGGCGGAAGGGTAGTTGGTCGATTTTCGCAACCGCGCGCGATTTTCATTATTTTTCAGCAATTTTTTCCCTTCTTTTCCAGAAAAACTCTAGGTTTCTTGTATTATTCTGATGCTATTTATTTTTCTCTACACGCTCACGCACTTTTTGGACCTATATAACTCTTACGTGTGAAGAAAACTCCGAGTGTGAAAAGTAATCTTCTTTTCAATCCTGCAACGGATTAAGAAGCCCTTCTGAAAATCAAAACCTTTTTTTGGAATCGCTGAGATTTGTGCTGTCGAATGATTATTAGTATAGTCTGATGAAAAGCCCTTAGTAAACTCTAGCCGTGCTAATGAAGCAGTCTGAGTGGAAAAAAATTAATCCAATTTAGGCTGATACAATGCATTAACCCTTTCGAGACCGTGGACCCACGGCCTCTGTGCCTCAAACTGGCAACTTCAGACGATCTGCTCCACCTCTCCAGCATCTCTAATCCCCAGCGTGCCATTGTTAGATGCAGCAGAAGGTGGGGCAGAACATCCCGAGTTTGTCAGTGAGAGAGGCAGTGGCCGTCGGTCTCACGGTCCCCAAAAGGGTTAAAAAGCGTTTTAAAAACACGAATTCAGTGTTCAAATCTCCAAAATTTGAGCTTTCAAAGAACTTCTAAGGTTGTGGTAAGGAAAGCTTTATGTAGTGAAAAAGCTGCTGAAAAGCCACGCATCGAAAGCAATGCATGTCGGCCGTTCCAAAAGGGGTTAAATAGTGGTGAAGTCAAAAAAATCAGGTGTAAAGAACTCAGAACCTTTTGAATACTTTCATCGACGACTACTGGATCGGGTTTCTTGGCGACTGTAGATGTCTCGACGACCTCATCTGTGAGAACAGAAACCGGTTCTGAAGATGCTTCGACATTGCTTCCAACGTTATCCACAAAGAAGAAGGAGCCAGAGGTATCCTTCGACTGAAAGAACGTCACTAATAGATCGCTGCTGAAATGGATATGAGCAAAGGGATTGTACTGAAAAAAGAACCAACTTTCTCTTTTCTCCAAGGAATTTTGAAATTCGCTGGCACAACTGGCAACGCATCATCCGTCGGGCAGTCGTCACTTTCATCATCGGAGTCGCTTGCCGCGGATTTTTGTCTCGGCTTACTAATCAGAGGTCTCTTTTTGAGCACTAACATCCTGTATTTCCTGAGATGTAGGAGGAGAGGCGAGGAGAACTGAAAGAGAAATATCATGTCAAAAACGGTTATGCAAAAAATCGTTAGGTTCTTTTCTGCTAGATGGTGACAAGTGAAGAACTGACCCCTTCCGTTAGACAAAGGCTTTCTATTGTACTTTTAGTAATCATTCGAAAGCTAAAATCTCTGGCTACCGCGTTACGTGTACCTTTTTTGAAAAGGATTCTGGCTATTCTATGGAGCGGGGCGCGGGGGCGGATGTGGCCGTCTTAACACGGCCGTCGATCGACTGACTCTTCGCCGGGTTATGGGAAAGTGCGATTTATGTTAGTGAAATTTAAAATTGCTCCTCCGCTATGGGAGAAACTCGAGATTAAACGTCTGACTCCGATACTAGAAGATTTTCTCAATACGTTCATGTGCTTTTGGAGCCTTGAGCAAAGTAATAGTTGAATTGCGCGACCGACGTAAAACACAATTTTATTTCGAATTTTATAGCTTTATAAAAACGATCTATCCGAAAAACGGCCACGTACGGCGTTGGCCAGAGATTTAAGCTTTCCAATGAATACTAACACTCCTACGAAAAGTTCTTGTCCAAAAAAAAGCGATCGGTTTTTAATCCCGTGTCGTCTAACGGAAAAGAACCCGAGACTGGGAAACCGTCTCGACCAACATTCTATGACATTCACGAATAAGACGAAATCGTCAAACAGCAATCGAAGCAACATAATAAATCGTCGAGGACCATTGTGGAGGATGCAGGCACGAATCGAAACCAATGCGAGAAGTGGTGGATCTACACATGAGTGATATAAACGAGGGATGAATCTCTCGACGTTGATCAATCGTCTAGGAAGCCCTGAGGAATGCGCTACGCATTCGATTCCATTCGTAGGATCGTTCGAGGTGATTAGATGCATATCTGGTCCTTACAATGACTCGAGATGGCCTACCGATGTATCCTGTCTGTGCTACCATCCTCCTGGACAACCTGACACCAATTCACGACTACGGAGAGATGGGGGCTTGAGGAATCTTGAGCGGGATTGAACCATAGACTGATCAATCTTGTGAGCTATCGAGGACCTCATACCACTGCGCCATGCGCCTCCTATGCAATATAATCACATATTTTTGAATAGTGAAATAAAGAATAACTCGATCTAAACATGATAGGATGTTACGGGCGTCGCTTATCAGTTACGGACTATGATTGTGGCCGTAAAAGAAAGATTTGCAGATGTTACACATTATTTTACGACGAAACAATCCTTTCGCCATCTCTTAGCACAGGATTTCTATCGATGGGCATATACGCTAGTTTTCCATTAGGTACTGGAATAACCATGTCTGGCGCAGTGGTTAGAGGTGTCTTGAAAAGCAGTGGTGGTCGACGGTTCGTTCCCAAGTCCAGGACCCACCAAGCCTATCACTTCGAGGTCGGCGAGTTGGCTTCTCCGAGGAATCAGTTTCTCACTTGTCTTGGAGCATAGCAGCGGTGACTAGATACATCGATAGGTCACTGTGTGTCGTTGTCAAGGCCAAATATGCATCCAGTCATTTCTAACTATGGCACGAATGGAGTCGGATGCATGGCGCATCCTTCGGGTAATGGTCCACGCCGAGGGCTTCACAGACAGCTATTGCTTGAGAAGAATAAGATAGTGAGTGTCCAGAAAAAACTGTATGGAATGTCTTGCAATCATTGAGATCGCAAGATCGAAACACGTGGTTTGACAAACACACTGACATGCGTGGCTCAAAAATGATTGCAAGGCATATTGAAATTTGAGCTGTGGTCTTAAGAAAACACTCGCAAACGAAAGTTATGATGTATGGAATGCGATTGAACATTCTGCTGTTGTTATAAAAGTGTTCAACTCTGCAGTCTGCCACTCAGTCTGACATCTCCGGGCTCTGAAGAAGGCGTGGAATCGCCGAAAATTAAGCCAGTACTCTGATAATGATCTAACATGTTATGAGGTGTTTGTCAGGTCTTAGTGCTGGACAGGCGCCTATTTCATCCTATCAGAAGTCATCATTAGCACACTCCCTCGGTTCCACCGATCCTTTGAGGCGATACTCCTCCATGAGGGAAAGAGGAGTATAACCTCAAGGGATCGGCTGAACCGAGGGACTGTGCTACTGAAGAGTCCAAGTAGGACGAAACAGGCGCCTGTTTAGTACTTAGGCCTCAACGGCTCACAACATGTTGTATCATTATCAGAGTATTATCGTTTTGAGTGGGGTCTATAATAAAGCGGTCAAATGGAGATGTATGATTTATTTCATCAGCCACTACTGTTTCGTGTGATTCTTGATCTTAATAACCTCCTGTCTGCTTATGAAGAATATCATAAATTAGTTGATCAGTTTACAAGAGTTCCCTTTGGTTTATCGCTTTAGTAGTACCAACAGAGGAGCAGGAGCCCCAGTAGAACAGTTGTTAGCACGTACTGCAGGAAAAGGTGAGACCTTGGTTCGATTCCCAACCGAGTTCTGAAGTGCAGTGACCAATACCGAGGTTACTCTTTTTTTCAAATGTTGGTCCTCTAAGTGCACTGTGCACGAAAGATTATGCACACATATTGAACGGATTCTCAAATATCATCGTATAAGGATGAAAACTCTCCTAAATGGTTTGCCCGCTGATCGTGACTGGGAGCTGTTCCTAGGTGTACGACTACGATGTACAGCGAAGATTTCAACCCCTCCTTCCCCCAGCAGGGTCATCCATGCTGAGGAGAAGTCGGACGTTTTCATCTGGAAAGCCCAGCTGAGAGTAAACTGTACCAGGAATGACCGCCGTCTTGGTAGCTACTAATTTCACAGTGGTAATCTACTTTTGATCCAGAAGTGCCGGCGACTGCTCTGATGTGGTGAGAGCTTGCCTGCTAGACTTACATCGGGACTCCAAGGAAGAAAACAACTGAAGTCACAGTTTCCCTGTGCTGGGGCTTGCACTATCAGAGATAACGGGCCGTCCAAGTATTCAAACAAGTGAGTATGAGAACGATTGGGACCTAGATCCACCAATTTACTTTGATATACTTCAGATGCCGTCAATAACATTTTTCTAAATTGTGCATATGGTACCTGTCGATAGAAAACAACAGAGTTATGTCTTGGTTTGTAGTAGAAGTAAGGAATTCAAAAGCTGTCCCAATACTTTACTCAAATGAGAATCCGTTAGTTTTCACGTCATCTATGCGCACTACGTTAGAACTTCATATTGTAATCATTTCTGAAAGATTGAACCCTTCGCGATAAAGCCACTTTCTTTAATAACTAAGTTCAGTTTCTCGAGGTACACAGTATTTCAGAAGTCTAGAAATTTATAGATTCATATAAAAGGCTGCTTTATTGATTTAATCGCATACACAAGTTTCATTGCGTTCTTTAAAATTTGATTTTACTCAGAGTTGAAATTTTCATCATATTGACAGCGGAATTTGAGAATTTGATAATTTCTTAGGCGAGAGTGATTGCCAAAAGATTCTGTGACTACGAAGTTCAACATGTCTTGCTGCACGGAACTGCGGTCCTTCAATTGCATTTGCGTTCAAATTATATTTTTTTGAATTAGCAAAATGGATGAACTACTGTAAAGACTTGACAACATATTTTGAGCCTTTCATGTGGTCTGTTATGGCATTTATAAAGTGCTAGACATTCGTATCGGCCTTTCAACCTCATCAGTAGCACGGTGCCTTTCGTTTAAGCCAGTACCTCGTAAGGGGGAAAAAATGTTATTAGATTATTTTCCGGTGCATCTGAGAGAATTGAGTGGTAAGCAAAACACGACCTCAGACGGGAGTCGAACCTGCATTTCATCCATACGGGGACGCGAGTTGCCACTACACCACATAGGTACATTTGCACCACCACTCATTCCTCAACATCTCTATGTTAGCTGTCAGCCACCAACCTTTAACAGGTTTGGTCGGGTATGCAATTTTGCTTTATAAGCCCAGATGAGGTGACAGCCATTGTAATATGTAATACTTATAATTTTCGATGTTTTTGACTGCAATTTTCGCAATGGTACGATTTCTCCAAGACGCCTAAGAGAACTGAGCGGTAAGTAAGCATAAGTATTACATATCACAATGGCCATCAGCTCAACTGGGTTTACAAGGCGAAATCGCATACCGGACGAAACCTGTTCGAGGTCTGTGGCTGATAGCTAACTTAGAGATGCTAAAGAATGGGTGGTGGCGCAATATGCCTCGGTGGTGTAGTGGCAGCAAGCGTTCCCGGTATGGATGAAGTGCGGGTTCGACTCTGTCTGAGGTCGTGTCTTTGCTCACCACTCAAATCTCTTACGTCTTGATAGGGATATGAGTTGTTTTGAGCCGTTAGGTCTACTGCTATATAGGCGCCTATTTTGTCCTATTGGGACTCACCGGTAGCACCCTTCCTCGCTTCCGTCTATCCCTTGTGGCTGAATAATCCTTTAAAGAAATCGATGTCGAGTAAAAAATAATTACCCAACGTATCTCCTAGGTGTATTGAAAAAATCGTGCTACTGCGAATAATGCAGTCGAAAACATTAGGAATTATAAGTATTACTTAGTCACATTATTTTATGAATCCTAGTTTTCTTCTTCTTGCGAAAAACGAGGTGTTACATTAATCCTTACTCAACAGCTGGCGTTTCGGCACTTCGCCTTCTTCAGAGCCTGGAAAGGTCAATCAGTCAATCTGCAATACAATCAGTCAAACACCTCCATTACTCCTTTGGAAAAATCACCAGACCTAAATTTCAATCGCATCAAAGCACAAAATCAATTTTAAACATACTCACCGTTTTTTGTATGTGTTCCACCGAATTATTCAAGTGGAGATTACCGGATGAAGATCACATCGTCTCGTAATGCACCCTATCCATCAAAAAAACTTGACCTTCCCAGGCTCCGAAGGCGAACTGCCGAACCTCAGCTGTTGCATAAAGATTAATGTAACACCTTGCGTTTCGCTTAAAGAAGAAAATTAGGATTTCTTGAAGCATGCCGAGGTTAATAGACAGTCGGTCTTGGGAATTGTTAGATTATTTTGTTTTGAGCGAAGTCTTAGAGAAGACAGTCGAATATAAAGGTATTACCAAATTTGCCAGCCATCATTGCAATGTTGGGTGATCTTGTCACTCAACAAATGCGCAGTGCAAGTTGTTCGTCGTTGATTCCTTGAAGGCACCGTGCTACTGATGAGGCTGAAAGGCTGAAACACGTTCCTCACACCTTATAAGTGCCATAAAGAACCTCATGCTAGGCTTAAAATATGTTATCAGATAATATTGTTTATAGGGAGTCTCAAAATATTTAGTCGAATACCAGTAAAGGTCATTGACGCCGACGTATCAGGTCTCCATCATGGTGAAACACAAGAATCTTTATGTAGATATTGCAGAGTAAGATTTACGGATTCTTATAGTTTTTACGGGAGATAGGCAGCGTAATGTTTAGTGATGCGGTGTATTAGGAAGTAAAAGTGATGAGGCTTTGGTTTATTTCCCTACTCCAACACACTCTTGCAAACAATCAACAAATATGCCTGGTAAACATTTTTGAGCCACACATGTCAGTGGTCTGTCAAAGGGGGCTGACTTATAGAGCCCGATACACGTGTTTCTATCTTGCGATCTCGTCAGTAGGGCAGAAACACTCGAAACGAAACGAATGATATATTGAATATACCAGCCACGAGCAATCGAGTGAACAACACTCTGTGTTCGGTGAGAATTTCACTGGACATAGAGTGTAAAACGTTCGCCGTCGCTAACTCTTAGTTTGGGGCCTGGAGCGCCCACAGAGATTATCAAAAGACGAGAAAGGGTAACTGCCCGACTGACGAGATCGCAAGATCGAAACACGTGTATCGGGCTCTATAAGTCAGCCCTCTTACAGACCACTGACATGCGTGGCTCAAAATGTTTACCAGGCATATTGAAATTTGAGCTATGGTCTTTAGAAAACACTCGAAACGAAAATCAGCAAATACTTTAGGAAGTGGCTTAACTCGTCTACGTCCAAGGCTGCATGAAACATCGTTTCGGTCAGCACTATTGGACATTATGAGGAAGACAAAAAAATCCTTAAGCAGAAACCGAAGCAACACGTGAAATGTTTGAAGGCCTTTGTGGAGGACGAATGCGAGGAAATAAATCGAATTCAAGAAGTGTTGGGATCCAAGCAGTAAATTTTGACAACGTGTTGTGTAAAATAAAAAATAGAAGAATAGTTGTTGCTGCAGTTAATTGAATCTATTGCTAGGATTTGAAGTTGATGCGACTATTTTCGCACTTCGCGACTCTCATAGTTGTGACGACGTCCCGTAAGAGTTACGATGATGGAAGTGAAGATATACGGCTCGTGAAGCTTTACTTAGCTTCTTTTCTGGTAACTTTCTCTACACATTAGTATGCTTTTTGTGCTTCCACCGAATTATACACGTGAGAAAAATGAAGGAGTGTGGAGGATATGGGTTTGAGTTTCACAGCGTTACAAAAGAGTGTATTAAAAGGCCACATGGAACTGTAGCCACAGATATAAGCTTCCGAACATTTATTAATACTTTCATGAAAAGTTCTTGACAAGCGAGAAGGATTGGTTTTTCATTTGTCGCCGTCTAGCATATAAATACCGAAAATTTCTCCTTGTGTGAATATTAGAACGGGCCTCAGAGGTGTTACAACTTGATTTTCTAGAAATACTTAAACAGCGTTCAACCCTTACAAGACCGTGGACCCACGGCTTCTACGTCTCTAACCTTCAACGTGCTGCATCTAACAATCGTGTCAACCTTCAACGTGTTGCCTCTAACAGTGGCATCTAATAGCGTCTGCCATTACTAGAAACCCAACATTGATGGTTAGAGACGGAGAAGCTGTGGGTCTTCAGCTCGAGTAAGAGTTGAACTTAGTTGTTGAGTCGATCTTAACCGAGACGTTCGGAATATGCAGAAGGCATCTCCGAGTTTGTTTAAATGGACTTCAACATTGGGTAACTAAATCTTTATATAGATGAAATTATTGCGTGACTGAGCCAATCTATAGAAAAACTCGAGATGTAATTAATAGCGTTGAAATCGTCATATGAAGCTTTGCTAAAGTGCCAGTGTGGGAGTTGGTTCAATATGAGGTTGAAGCGGATGAGTTCCATTGATTCCATGTATTACACAATTATTTAATCATTTATCAGAAATAAGAGTTGCTATGGAATATAAGCTCTACAAAAGATGTGATTTTTGATATAATGACGCTCCAAGTGGTCGAGGAAGCTATCATACTGACGAAGAACGAGTATTTCGAATTGTTCCACATCCGGAAGTTGAAACATAGTGACGCGGATGCGATGACCTAAAAGTCGTCTATGAACTACTTCATAGGTTTTTCGAGAAATCTGTTTTTAGCTATGTAATGGGACCATCAAAAATTTAGGTTCAGAATATATTGCTCTGTCGAAGTGGCTCTCGGTACTGGTCACCATCAATAGTAGAAAGAAAGTGAAAAGTGGAAGTCTGGTAACTCACAAGCTGCGAGGACAACGAGAACCAATCGATCGGCTCAGAGGTGGCTGCTGAAGGATGTTATCATAAGAGACCATAGCATCAAGATGACGATTTTATACTGCGTGAGATCCTCTCGTAGATTCAAGAGAACCTCATTATGAATCACAGCACGGGCATTTTATTTTGGGCAAATATACATAATTATTCAAAAGCTTGAGAGTCTAGTGATTTTACTAGCAACTTGTGTGATATGAATTCTGGATTTTAGTGGAGGTAAATTTGGTTGAAAGAGGCTCATGGTACGAAAGAAATGTTTTCAACAATGTGCATGTGATGATGCAAGAAAAAAAAAACGCACTGATTTCAATGCAGTCGACAAATATTTAGGCATCTTTTCATAGTATAATTATAGAAGAAAAAGAGAGATTATGTTTACAGCATTCTGGAGAAAGTAGAGAAGAGAAATTTTATGCTTACGTGCAAATTATTGCTGCGAGACAGACTTTTTGCTGGAATAACATTAGCAAGTCGCGGTCCATGGGGACGATGACCATGACCGTGGTGATGACGACGGCAATGTTGATGATGATGGTGATGATGATGGTGATGCAGACGAGGATGACTGGCTTGTGACAACGATGTCATGGTTCTCACAGACCGTCTGAAACGGTAAAATGTTTTTCACACCACGTATACTCGAGTTAGCTCAATATTATCAGTTGCAAAATGTCACAGTTACGGAAGAATTTTCACAGATATCAACTGAAAGCTATGAGCAAAATTATCGGAGAACACAAAGCAAACAGAAAATCTTTTTTAACTAAGTGGAATAGATTGGCAGGGTGTTTATAAAGTCAATTAAGTACTTCGACTTGCCCACCTGCCACTATCGTCATTTCGGCTACTGGCTGCATGTTGCCGCCGCTTAGCCAGTATCATATCAAGGTCTCCTGAAAATAGTTGGAAAACTCAATTAATCCTACGATTACTGCTTCTGAAACCGTGTGAACCTTTCAAACAAGAAATGCTGTTTAGAAAACTGAACTTCGTAGAGCGAAACTCAATCGCCGGAAAAATATCATACTTTGCAGTATGGCATATTACTGTGATCGACCTTATTCCAGAAATTCATATGAAATACAATGACTGACTGGGGTATCGAAGAGAGGACGGGTATGACATATTGTTCAGCACATAACAATGAATAGCGAGCAAAAGAAGTTCCAAAAACTGAAAATGATCGTTCTCAAATAACCATTATTTATTTGAAGAGATCTCGTTTGCATAATTTTTTTTTATGTATCTATCCATAATCATAACGACTAAGAAGCGCAAAGCATTTGATTTTGATCAATTGCTGAGGTACTGACATCGTAATCGGTTTCACCAAGATCCTTAGACACGACAAACTGCTATTTTACAATGAACAGCAACGTCCTATCATCAAACCAAATGAGATCTGCTGTCTTCCTAGACAAGTCTGGTAATCATTTTTACACATAACATATATATGTATGTATGCATATATGTATATGTTCATATAAATGGCATGCATATGAGCATATACATATATACTCAATACAGCGGGGAGCTCAATCCACCTGAAGGACCACCTATCCTGAGAAGGAGTCTGGCGTTTGCACCAAAAAAGCTCAGCTAAAAATGAATTGCACCTAGAGTGCTAGCCGTTTAGATAGCTACTAGTCGACAGGTGGTAATGTCCTTCTTATCCAGAAGTTCCGCGACTACTCTGTTATGGTGACGCCCTGAAGAAGCCTCGGCTAGGCTCATCTCGGAACTTCAGAAATCAAAACAGCTAAACCACCACAGTTTCTTTATGCTGGGTTCTTTATGAGTTTATCTTTATTTATGCATGCTTTTATACTATCAGTGAAGACAGGCCGCAGAAGTTTATCAAGAATGGATTGGTTCTAAATTCTCATCCACACTCAACAGGATGGGTGTCTCTTAATGCTCCAGTTATATTTATCTAGGTCGAGAAATCAATATGATGAACTGCGCAGCACGAGAGTTGAGCAGGAGAAGCGAGCGGTTTGGATAGCTTTAAGATCATCGAGGATGTAGCGATTGGATAAAAGAAAATTTGACTCCATGTACACTTTTTCGGCTCCATGGATATCCCTGCATTGGCGTATACTGATCAACCTGACCGGTAAATAAGCAGGATAAAATAGCATTTGGCGTTGTTGAACGCGCAGTCGAAAGGTCGATGTTAGAAGTATCAAGTTTCTCGCAATTGAGAAAGGAGATTCAGAGCTCCATCCTACGTTATCAGTCTAATATCAACGACGCCTTCTATACGTCAGGATGTCAAAGATAAGGTGGGTTGGACACGTAGTGCACTTTAACGATAATCGATGGTTGAGAACCACTACCGAGTGAATACCTCAGGATTCCAAACACATCATAGGAAGATGAACGACCTGGTGGTTTGAATTCTTAGCAAAAAGCTCAGAAGAAAGGTAAGATGCTCCACGAATTCCTACTTAGAGCAAGGAGGTCCCGCCTTTTGCACACAATGAGGAAGAATGGGAGTTTTACTGGTGCTTTCTCGAGTCGCTTGATAGTCATCGGGACGACGGGTTATACGGATTGCATATATATAAGCACTCGGAGTAAAGGTATATATATATATATACCTTTACTTTGAGTGCTTTATTAAGACCACTCTCAAATTTCAATAGATCATTTCGTTATTATTTGAGCCAACTTATCATGAGGTCTGGTAAGGGCTCTTGTACAGCCCGCTACACATGTTTCGTTCTTGCAGGCTCGTCAGTCGGGCAGAACCCGTCGTCTTTCGATATTTTCATATAGTCAGTTCTCTCGGGAGCTCTGCTCCCTTACAGAGTGTTATCGAAGACAAACGTTTTACACTCTATGTCAAGCAAAATTTTCACCTAACACAGAGCGTTTGCGCACTCGATTGCTCTTTGACTGATATTTTCATCATATTATACCTTTATTTCGAGTGCTTCATTAAGACCACGCTCAAATTTAAATAGATCTTTTCATTATTATTTGAGCCAACGTGACGACGGGTTCTGCCCGACTGACGAGTCTGTAAGGACGAAACACGTGTGTTGGGCGATACAAAAGCCCTTACCAGACCACATGACAAGTTGGCTCAAATAATAATGAAAGGATGTATATATGTACATACATAAAAATTCATACTTTTACATGCATATATGTTTATGTTTATTGTGATTTAGACTACTCACAGCGATAACAGCTGTACAAACAGCAACCCGTTCGACTGGAATGATTTCTAGGCCGTCCTTTTCAGTGGAGATGTAGGTCAGAAGTACGATAGAAGTAACAAGTATAACCAAGTTTGCAGAAAAATCTATTACAATTACTTCTGTAAAAGCAACATGCTGCATGCCTTTGTTGGTTGACATTTTCTTAACTTTCACTTTTGAACTTCAAATCAAGCAAAACATCCACTGGTTAACCTAAATTTTCCTTCATAATGTGTTGAAGGAATATTACAATATGCAGTGCGACAGTGTCAATGTGAATTCAATCAATCAAAGCGCATTTTCGTTCTTCAGATTATTTTGAAAAAAGAACACTGAGAAAGCAAAAATGTAGGGAAAAAATACCACTTACTGTTTGCTCGTGACACCAACACGTGAAATGTAATAAATATTGATCCCATCTGTATTAATATGAACCACAGTAGGTACTCCAATGTTGTGTCGTACGAACGAAAGGTCTGTATTTGGAGGAAAAGATGATTTCTATTGTAATCCGACGCAAGTAATTGGATTCCTTGACGGACTCTTTTGCTAGTGTTTTTGAAACTCGACAATTGTCTATCCGTGGTCATTCGTCATCAACAGTAGGGCAGAGCATTTTGTGTTAATTATGAGAAGCGACTTTCTACCAACCTAGACGCTGATTATTACTATATGGAAAGTTGCAATATTGTCGTTGTGGGGCCAACGAGAGGTTAATATCCGTCCTCGTCTTTCTCGATGCGTTTCAGTAGTTGACGTCTTGGCAACTTTGCCTTTCAGTATCTGTGCGCATTTTATGCAATGTGACTTAAATAAAATAGCTAATAGATGCATGGATAGACAACTTGGAGGATAACATGAAGGAGTAACCTGACAAAAGAAGGAAGGCAGGATGAGCAAATTAGGGCCTCTCAAATAATCTACTGACCAAATAGCGGACTCAGACTATGTGCTGACCTTTACGACTCAACAGTACGCCCAGCGCTCCGATATGCAGCAGAGACGTGGGCTGATACTTTGACCAAGTCAAGACTGCTACGAATAGCTCACAGCTCTTGAACGATGTCTTTCAGAACTCAGTCGGCATTCACATTTAGCCGGCTTGCACATTTCAGATCTCCGAAAACAATCGCATTTCCTTGAAGCAGAAGGATACAAATTGACAGCGAAGCTTAGATGGGTCGATTGAGAGTAAAAAGAGCAGACGATAGGTGGAGGATACGATTTGTACAGTGGACTTCACGTGAATATACCCTTACTGGAGGACGACTACTTACGCATTGGACGACGTGTTCGTAAGAAGGATCAATCAGCTGTACTCTCTACCGATGTTTTACGGGCCACAGTGTGAAACTCGCACCAACCGCCATGCTCGGATTAGACCACCATCATGGACGACAGTGGAGGGAAGAAGGAGCGAATGGAAACTGTGCTGGGATCCGCACATATTGTAAAAACGAACACTTCAATTACTTAAGAAAGTAAGTATTTAGATATCCATGTGGGAATTTAATCTACTCATTCGGTGTTACGTCACCTGTATTAATAAATCAAATGAATCCGAAGTGTCATTCACGAGCTGCTCATTGAATATGAAGAAAAATAGATATGCGTGGCCTGTTTATTTATCAGCCAATGACTTTCTTGAGATAGTGTCGTAGTTGTTTCATCTTCAGGTAATCAGGGATATATGACACAATTAAATGGGTCACAGATTACTAATTGGCTCCAAGCCTTGCGAGCGCTTTTATCTCTACAAAGAGATCCTTCGGTTTTCAGTCATTGACCCTTACTCTACTGTCGACCGCTTCATTGTCTGCTATGCACAAGTGGAGATGGGCAGACTCTTCGAAAATCTGATTAGACAGTCAAAGAAGTGATAATTCAAGCCAGTAAAGCCGCGAAAACTGACTCCTGTTTTTGAATAATCACATGTAACTTCCAATAAGTGGTTACATCAAAACAAAATAGTAGGAATACACAAATGCACTAGCTCTTTCCTCATTCTTTGCACGTAAAGAAGCACTCATCAAAAATTGTGCCGGACGGCCGGGAATGTGTACACAAGAGAAGAAGAAAGAAAAAGTGCAATTGACGAGTCTGGAAGGCCGGAATACGGAAGGTATGATAGTTCACGATAACCAGCCAAGGGCGATCGAGTGTACAACGTTCCCGTTCGGTGATTTGATCACTTAACGCCTCGTGTTAAACGTCCCTAGTCGGTTCTTTATATAAGGGGTTGATCACATAGAAACTGACTGAAGGAAAACGCGCCGTGCAACTGACGAGGCTGAAAAGGCGTAACACATGTATTGCACTATATAAGTGTAACACATGTATTGCACTATATAACAGACCACATGCATGGCTTGAAAATTGTTATCAGGCATATCAAAGCTCAGTATCGTCTTGAGAAACACCCGGAACGCAAGGTATGATACACCTCAAAGTCCGGAGCTAATGGATGCGAAATGGCCTATAGCGCTCTGGTACAAGAGACATCAATGTGCAAAACTTTTGAAGCTTTTCGAATACAATTATGAACAGAAAAATAAGTGCCACAAATCACACGTATTGCCTTCTCTTGATTTAATTTTTTGAACTGGTTGAGTTTAGTCGTCGTCCCTGTCGAATAGCACAGGTAGTTTTACATCATACAAAACGACTGCTGATTTTTCCTTGAGAGTGGCGATCATTTTTATAATAGATCTTCACTAGCTCTGTAGATGATCAACCGAGTTATATGAACAGCGCGAAACATATATCTCATTTAGGTTCTGGAGGAAGCTCACTCACAGAGAGGTCAGCTATTAGACCACAACGAGAATCAAAACAACCTCTTGCTAGCTTAACAGAGGCAAACCCTTTGGTCTCACATATTGTAAGAGGCATCGGAACAAAAATCTGATGATATTTGCAAATATTTACCTGACCACTAACTATATTAGACATTATACGGATGGATTGGGACTTATCGACCAAACAATATCCTACTTTGTCAATCTGATCAATCAAATAGTTCATCAATACAATGCGAGTAATATCGAGTCGATTAGTCGCAAAGCTACATGACACATCACTTGTAGTTGAACATGAACTAAAGCTTTCATTTACATTTGGTCAAGAGCTGCAATTAACTAACTGATGATAGCATAAGAAGCAGCCGCTGATTTTCTTTAAGGAAGAGCTTCCATTTCAACGACCCCTAAGAAAACCCAATGAACCATCTTGATTATACTAAGGTCCTCATAACACAGACTAAGAAACTTTCTGTTGACATTCTGTATTTGTAAGCAGTTGATTCACAAAGAGGGGGGAAGCTTTTCGCGCCCCAATTGAGCGGAAGCCATCAGGCAAGTTTGACGCGCGTTATGTAACAGTAAATATTTCATCATAACCGATTGAGTCATTCGGTGCTAAAGTTATAAATAGTGCTAATGCTAATAATACTCTGTCAAATACATGAACGACATCGCCTTTATCATTTACTTTGTCTCTGATAAATATGTCAAATGACTTTTTTTCTAACATATACGCAAATTTTCAATTGAAAGTTCTACTTAAGAGATCTTCTTACTTGCCTATGTTAGCATTCCATCTATCATCCTTGAGGATGGATATTACGCAATAACACTTTGAACTTTTCAGCACACTTTTTCTTAATTTCTTGGCCTTTTCCCCAAATATTTCGCTGCTCCAAAAGCAGTGTGGAACTGTATGAAGGGTTATTGTCAACTTTTTACACAAAACACGCCCAAAACTATTCAAAACAGACTAGTATAACCGTTTATTGTCCTAGTCTGAAGATTGGTTTTGGCTAAGCAAAGAAATTCTTCTGATTTATATCCTGTGCATTAATTTATCTGGTAGCCTGGGCTTAAGTGTTACTCAACGCAGATCAACGCGAAATTATTCCCTCACTCCCATCACTCTCTGGCAATCTGTAACAGACGCTCCAGAGTGGCTCTTTCTTGATTCCGAAGGAATATACTCAACCAGTATTCTACAAGATTTGTGTGAAAGACCTTTTCTCAATCAAGCGGTCTTATCGTTTGGACTAAGATTTGGTAACTTACCGTAGCAAATATGAGAATTACGAAAACGAATCTCACAATACAGCAGACGATTAGCGCTGAAATTGTCCATGCTATTGGAGGAATTGAGAGAACAAATCGTTTCACTGAACGGACGGCGATACTGCCTTGGGATTTCTAGAAAATGATTAAAAAATGAATTGCAGGAAATTCTGTTCATAAGAATCCCAGCGTACATTTGAGTTGACGTTTACGTGAGTATGGATAATTAGATGTGAAATGAAAACAGAGACTTTCATGAGTATAGAGATTGAATCGGAGCCAGTTTTTCTCATTGGACAACCTAGGTGGCTTATTTAAACGTTATCCAGGGAAATCTGTATTTTCTCGCGCTGACGTGATCGATGGAGATAACTGCAGGAATCGTTGCTATCAAATGAATAACCAAAAATGACTGTCGTCTTAGGAAACTGCGAACTTTAAGACAACAACTTCTGCTCCGACTCACAAAAGTCGTTGAGCGCCACTCCAGCACGGCTGTCTCGGGTGTTCAAGGAAACCTTCTATTACAATTAAAACGTTGACAAGGGAAGACAGTGAAGCCTCATTGGAGCTAAATCTACATATAAGGTTGATCATTAAGCATTAATAACGATGTCATGGCGCTGAAATGTACGAAGGATTTCATAGGGGCTCGAATGACATGTAAAGACGGGCCGTCCATGTGTTCAAGTGGAACAAATTGTTAGTCAGGTGTTAGAACCTGTTGACCACGACTCTGCTAAAAATATGTCTTTGCTAAATCCATTTTCAGATCTGACATTGACTTTCTGCTGCATCATCAGCACGAGGAGTTATTCCTTACAAAAAACAGTATGTCTACTAGACTAGTCTTATAATGAACCAATGCTATAATGAGAAATTGAAATCGTTTGACCCTCAGTTAGTAATTGATGCGATGCCATTACCCAATTTCAATTTTTCGAGTTTTTCTCTGCTGCTAACCTTAGACAACTCGTTTGCATCCAGTCGTTGTGATTCGCTCGTGACGTGTGTTCTCGACCGAGTTGAAACCGTTGGAGTCTCATCTGTGACGAATACAAATATCATCTGTGGCATTTGCATTAGTTTGTTCAAAGGACGAAAAAAAAGCTTCCGCTGTTGATGAATTTCTAAAGTGTGCGCAGTGTATTCACTTTCGACAAGAATCGTTAGGATGACTGTATGCATACTTGATTATCCCTTTGGATACGACAGAGCCACGTTATTAGTCCTGCCAAAAAGCGGCGCGCAGCGGCGAGCAGTCCGTTGTGCCGAGTCGTTAGTGATGCCTAGCAGCAGGAAGAAGGTTACTGGTTCGATCTTTTTTCATGACGCTGCACAGTGAGCCTTCTAATGCTATTTTCTTATTTCAGCTCAACATACACTATTCCACTAACACTATATCTCTTATCGTAACACCGTATCACGAGCGACTTATCAAATAATTTATCATCCATCATTCATTCGACAGTCTGCAACTAATATCGAAGTTTATAACAGCACTACGTGTTGCATAAGAAATGAGCGTGGTGCGCAATGTGCTGCTCTGCATTGCCGCACATTGTAGTAATATGTTTTCGTACTCAATTTATAACATTGTCGAAGGAAATGCGAGAAAAGTTGAATGTGCGTTGTTATTTCATGGATTTACATTCGTATCAAAAGTAGCGAAATGTTGTAAAACTAAGAGTTTTTTCGCCATATTAATTCCGACTACGAAAGAACCTTCAATACCATAATCGAAGCCAAAAAAGCGATGTGAAGTCATAGGAGAAGATCAAATCAACACCATTCTTCCTGATGGTCGCCATCACTAACCACTAGGCACTACGGACTGCTTTCCGTCTTTTGCGGCGGAGGTAGGGTAAGTGACGTGGGTCTATCGCGCCCAAAAGGTGGATAAATGATCTGCAATAGCCTAACGGTGTGTCAACCTAATTTTGTATCGGCAGACCTAGTACAGATTTGAGGGTCTTGCAAAGTAAACGATTTGATCAATCCGGTGCGGGATCGAACCACGGTTCGACCTACTGGTCGAGCACGTCTTGCAATCTCAAGGATCTTCAGGCGGGGCATTCTGTGAAGTGTTTGCTATTGATTGTCGAAGAAAAATGGAAGGCTTGAGGAATCAACCCCGCGCCGAGCATCATTTGTCACTCGGGCACCGACATACCTAATAATAATATGTATATATATTTATTTATTTATTTGCAGTGAAGAGAGCATATGGCGCAGTCGTTAGAGGTACTCTGCGTCGCACACGAGGTCAATGGTTCGATCTCGCGCTCATGGCTCACCAAGCCATCCATCTCTTCGGGGTCGGTAAACTGGTACCAGGCAGGTCACAGACTTGTCTGGGAGGATAAGCAGTACTGACTCGGTTCAGCGTGAGGCCACCGGGAGTCATTGTAAAGGCCAAATATGCATTCAATCACCTCAAACGAAGTTAGAAAAATTGAAGTCGATTGCGTGACGCATCCCTCAGGGATTGATCAACGCCAAGAGCTTTATCCTTCATTTTCTTTATATGCAGTGCAGATATGAATATAGATATATAATGAAACTACATTAGAAACGTCGATAAGCTTCACCCAAGTCTCTTCTTCGTTGCTTTTTCTCACTTCTTTTGCTGCTTTTTGAGGACTTGTTACTTCCTGTCTTTTCTCGTTTGTCTGATTGGCTGCTCTTTTTACTCCTACGAATCCTTTCAGTCCAAGCTTTTCTTCTGCTTGCATGGCTCTTTTCCCTCTTCGTTCTTCTTATTTTTAAATTTCTAAAAGCGGTTAATACTCTGGTGCTTACTGTCGAGCCTCAAAATTCGTAAACAATGTGAACCAACCGCTTCATTTGGTTGTTTGGAAAGTAAAGAAAACCTCTGCATTGCTCAAAAAATAAGTCAGTGTTCTTGATTTGATAAGGATCCGAATGACTTATATCACTCGGTCGCATTACTGATACTCGTATCAAGTGGCACTCTTCACCCATGTAGTACCGAAACCGCTGGTTTTATCGATTCTGGAAGACTGTAAAGAACAAAACATAAATCCTATATTATTTGATAATCATCAATTCCGCATCTGCTCAAAAGCAAGGTGCTAATTGGTTACAATAAGATCCCAGTATAGTTTCAGTTTTGATTAAATACATTCCGGATTGTAAGAATACTATAGCGTCCGTACTCCATTGAAGTCTTTTAAGGATTCAGTCGATTGGTCCCTATTCTGCTCTGAAATTTCTTTTTACCTTTATTTTTTCCTGGAAACTGAGCGAAAGAATTATAATCTCAGAGAAGCCAGTGGGCCCCACGTTTTTTCTGAATTAAAATGTGAACAAAAATTTCCGCACAAAGATATCGCCATTTCACCCGCGCGCTCTAATTGACGTTTGCAATGTGTTATATCAATAATGTACTTTTGACTCTCAAATCTCATCAACTACGTCTGAAGAAGCGATATATATATATATATATATATATATATATATATATTATATTTAAGTAGTTACTCTTCAGATACTGTGCAGTTGCCGAAACTAGTAAGTCCACTGTTTGAACCTCTAAATAGATGTGGTTAAAGACAGAGAACGCGTGCGGCGCAGTGGCTGGAGGTGCCCTGCGACATAGGTGGTCGATGGTTTGATCCTGGGCTTGAGAGGATAGCAGTACTGACTTGATGCATCAGAAAGCCACCGCGAGTCATTGTAAATAAATGCATTAAATCACCTTGAACGATAGTTGCCGATGTCGAATGCATGCATGGCACAACTCTCAACTCTCAGCGTTGATCATACCACGAGCTTTTCATCCTTCTAATGGCACTCAATATATGAGAATTACTGGAATCCATAATTTTTTCGTTTTATTCGCGACTCTTTTGAATGATCGTAAAGTGCAGCAGCTTGAAATAACGAAAAGAAAATGCAGGCGTATAGTTTATTAGAATTATGCGCGCATTTTGTGAACTATTTTATGCTACACACAAAAGCTCTGAAAAGAGAGAGTGACGGTGAGTGAAAACAGAGAAGGAAAGGGGCGAAAAAAAAGGAAACAACGATACAAAAGATTATTCATGCAGATTTGGAAAGACAGGAGCCTACGGACTAGAGCGATTTGAAGCTGGAGTAAAGAGATCACGGTCTGCAAGTACAGACAGGTAACCAGTGAAATTGAAATTGGCAACATGTAATGAATACTTCACTAGTTCAGCGACTGCTGATTTAATACGCGTAAAGTACTGAACGTTTTCTTCAAAAGAATGTGAACAGCTTGCGATCTACAATTATATTAAGCTGATTAGCAGCTAGAAAAACTCTAACAACAAGTAAAGAGATCAACAAAGCTTACGACATAGAAGAGAAATATTTGAGAACAAACATGTACAGCAGTAACGATCAAATCGCTTAAGGTTCACAGTTATCAAGGAATCATGATAGCCAGAAGAAAGTACCCTTTTAACTAAGCACAGTAAATCAGCAAAAGCTTGAAGTCGAAAGCCATCTACATTCAATGACTAAATTCCCGATTTCAGGGCTCCGTTTGCGCACGCCTTCACTTTCATTTGACCAGCCAGAAGCGGATTTATAGCGTACAACCAGTCGTACATCTAGAATATATATTATGTAACTGTTCTATATAGCTTATATATAGGTTGAATTTGAATTTTAACTTTCAGGTTGACTTCCATTCACACATGAGGGAGGAAAATACATCGACCAACATGAATTACGATTCACCTGTATTCTAATTGTATTAGGTCATGCCATAGGTTTGACATCAGAGCAATAGGCAAGAAATTTCATCAACCAGAAGTAAATAAAATTGACTTGTTTCAGTATCGTTCGATTGTAGATTTTTTGCAAACATTTTGGTATACAACTTGCCTATGCTTGCTTCAAAATGGATTTATA
Source organism: Parelaphostrongylus tenuis (assembly GCA_019055375.1). Taxonomy (NCBI): domain Eukaryota; kingdom Metazoa; phylum Nematoda; class Chromadorea; order Rhabditida; family Metastrongylidae; genus Parelaphostrongylus; species Parelaphostrongylus tenuis. The sequence goes on from JAHQIW010007281.1 coordinate 49,664, forward strand.
GTGAAAACAAATTCGCTTGCTACTCATACACGAATGGCGCGTAAGGAAAATTGCTAGTGAAGCGGCGCTGGGCACTAATGGAGCTTGAGGCGTTCATACGGCTACAGAAAGGACGGCTGGGAAGTAATTCGCGAAGTTCGAAGCAGGTGAGAATAGCCTGGAGGATCAGTCGCGCTCTGGCCATCAATAGAAAGCTCGATTGATCTAGCGCGCCTCTTCACTGGCATTTTCCCCTACGCACCACTCGTACATGAGTAGCAGGCGAATTTGTTCCCAAGACAGCTCCATCTTAAGCAAATATGGGCAAGTTCTACAGAAAAATGTCCGAAAGAGAATGCGCAATTAAACGATGTCGAAATCATGCAATTTTTACCACTTACGGTTATTAAATTAGTGCTTATTGCTAAAATGTCAAAACTTATGAAATGATGTTATATCTCACGACGATATTTTATGTATCTTTGGCATTTACTCGATGGCTCAAATCATAACAGATCATACCAAAGATTCATACTCCCAAAAACTATTTACCAGATATACAAGAATTATTTTTGTGCGGGTTCTACTGATTAAGATACAGAGAGTGTTGTCAGTGAGCAAGGTATAAGGATGTCACTTGGATATTTGGAAGACCCGTCTCCACGTGTTGTGCGAAACTCAGCACATGAAAATGTGTTTTCTTAGCTGTTTTGCTTCCTAGAGTCCCAAAGTGATCCTAGCTGTGGCTACCTTAGCTCATCACCACATCAGAGCAGTGGTCAGTCGTTGTGAATCAGAAAGACATTACCACCTTGCGACTAGTAGCTACTTAGCAATTATTCCTGATACGCTTTGCTCTTAGTTGAGCTTTCCTTATGAAAACGTCGGACTCCTTCTTAACGTGGTGGCCTTCCTGGGGGTTAAATCTTCCGCTGTGCTTCGCAGTCCGGCACCCAGGAAAATCACCCAGCCACAATGAGGCAGTAAACCGTTTGGAAGGATAAGGATGCTGAGGGCATCATATGTGAGGAGGCCTGCGGCTTTTTCATTGATAGAGTAGTACAAACAAACACTATTGGTGATGATAATCGACTCTCAGATGAGTCACTTCGGGTGTCAAAAAGTTGATTTCAATCGAAAGCGAGTGTCACGAAGAAAACAAAGCGTCTGCGTAACAGCTACATAAATTATGTATAGCGTAAGGTTATTCCAGTGAAGTTCCAAATCATTAACAACCAACCCCTCTTGATATGACTATTTAGAACATATTTTTCTCGATTACATGCTGTACAATTAAAATCGAAGTGACTGCGTGTGCACTAGAACAGTATCTCTGCTCGTTCCGTTCAACACACGAGATCTAATCGATATGCTTCTCTCGTTATGAGATGCGAAAAAACGTTATATGTTCTTTATGATCCACTCCATTCCTTGTTTTTCTGTTTGGGCAACGATCGATACTAGTGGGTGGCCTGCTGTTCTCCTTAGCGGCTGTGTAGACCCAGGATAACTTATTGGAATCTTCCAGAGCAGAAATGGGCCATTTTGCCAAAGGAAGTCTAAATGTCTCCCATGTACTTCTCGGCCGTTCAATCAGAGGCAATTTTTACAACATCCGAAATCACATATTCACCTATTCCAGCACTTCTAATATTCTATTCGCTTCTTCGCATCATCCACGAAGGTCATCGATTCGCACGTGTGTTTGTTTCATTATTTGAAAAAGCCTGTCCGTCCAACGAGTGTCGTTAAAACGAGTTACGTGTCCTGCTCATCTGATATTCCATAGCTTGGCGTATGAATAAAAAATTTGGCTTTTATTGTTAACGCAAGTCAGAATTTCAAATTTGTTCAGTAAAGACGCGTTAACTGTGTAAAGCTTCTATGATTGCCTCTGTTCCGTTTAATATAAGATCTTCTTCAGATCTATGAAAGTAAAAGAAAACAGTCCGCCGTACTCTTATAGAACTTCGATGAAGCCCTGTTATGGGGGATGTTCGATCTTTCTCATGATGATCTGAATGCTCGTCAAGTAGACCTCTCATAGAATCTTCAGAGAGACATGCTATTGGCTGCCTAGTTCTTCACCAAAGATAGTCACCAACCTTTGTGAATTGAAGCAAGTTTTACGACACAATTCTCCACTAAGTTCCTAACACCGGACAACAAAGGCTTGGTTAATCTAGGTGGAGTGGAACCAGGCATTTGCGCCTCTCTACCGTGAGAGCTCCACCACTGCGCTAACCACGCCCGTTTTCAAACATTGTGCAACTAATCAAATATAACTCCACTGCACACAAGAATCACATATTTCTAGCAAGAAAAAAAAACAGACAAACCTCATCACCAGACATGATTTGCATTAGAAAAGCGCGATGATTCGTGCATACCGAGAATGTGTTTGGCACTTTGAGCATCGCCTGTTGGTCTTCAGAATATTCAATACGGGCATTGGCAAGATTAATGATACCACGAATCACCTAAATTATTAACAGAATCTTTCAATGTATTGAAGTTGATATCATCACAGCTATCCTAAAAGGTGCTCAACTAAGCTCAATTTCAGACTTCGTAAATGCAATAACAAAATGGAGCACTTTCGTACTTTGTACCAGAAATTTGGAAGAGTAAGAACGTGGGAGTGTAAGAAAAAGTAGGGATAATGTAACTAGAAGTGATGGGATAGAAGCATACTTAGTGATCAGAGTACATCGAACCCACGATTACCCTTACCGGGTGTGTACATGTGTTATCCACTACACCATCGATGGCTTCGCTCTGCTTTTCGTCACCCGCGATTTAACCTATCTGGTGGCTGTCAGCAATCACCCGTCACCGCGATGGACACCTAATTTAACTAATTCTTCAAGGACCACACGATACGTTTCGTAGCAAGCCGCTGTTCCAGATCTCACTCGGGTGTTGTGATGGCGGCGTCGCATCTCGTGGGAAAGCAAGCAGGCAGCTAGACAAGCTGCACAGAGAAGCAGATGCCGTCCGCCTGAGTACCGCGCAGGCGATCGCTGCACGCCGCTTGCCTCATCAATGCTGCTTCTTCAAAAGGTTAAGGTAAAGTTTGCGCCCCACCCGCCCCCCCCCCCCCCCCCCCCCCCCCCCCCCCAGGTTAATCGCATTGATGGTTGATTGCTGACTGCCACCAAATGGTTAGAACGGCCGAAAGAAAGGCAAAGAGAAGACCTTGATGGTCTAGCGAATAGCACAACACTCTCCGTAAGGAGGTAGTCGCAAGTTTGAAGCTACGTCATGTTCCAAGTTTACTCCATCTGAGTACTTTTGAGGTCATATTCCACATCATGCCTGCTATCAAATCAGAAATTAATCAGTATATAGAGTTAGAAATCAGAAAGCTAGTTGTTGAAAGTTCAAAGTCAAAAAAAACTACAATTATAGAAAATTCTCAACGAAAAAACACTTTGTTTTCCTACTCTTTGCATTCATTTCCCAATTTGAAAATTATTTGTGAAACAATTATGATTTGAGCTTTTATGTGTTCCTTTATAACCGGTACTCACCAGGTCCTTGTCGTCACGAAACAGTAAAATATAAGGACGTCGAACGACTACCCAGCGCCTCGTCCATCCTTGCGTCTTCTCTTCGAGGAAATTCATATATCCCTTCTTCGACACAACGATGCCAACACGCTCCTCCGTAACCTTCAACATAAAGTACCTCATATTTTATTATAGGTCATGAAATAATGGGAAAAACAACTAAGTTATTATTCGAAAACGAGAAATTACTGCGCAGATCTCACCTCTGGGATAAGTATGTTAAGGTGATTGAGTCTTGAACCACTCAGACTTCGTTTCATTGCCAGCTGGTCAATAACCTCATCAGCAGAACTGAGATTCTGGTCGGACTTCGATTTTTGCCGACTCAATTGATCCAACGATGGGAGAAGATTTTATCATTGACCTCAACCACAAATTATTAGCACTATCTCTCTTGCAGTCTCTAAGTATGTGTAGTGGTCAAGATTATCAAGTGCTTAATTCGAATAATAGATTAGGCCGAGACAGAATCCTAGACTTTGCTAGCAGATTTTCCACAGAAAAAAAACGAATTTTCTGCAGAAAATCTTGCTGGATTAAAAAATCAAATTTCTTCAAACCAGAATCTGTTCAGCTGGGGTAGTGCTGCACACGCCACGAGATTCATATATCTAATAAACCATAATGCTCAAAAGACAGCTATAACGTAATTTTAACCAGCTGATGGCAGCGTTCGACAAATAGAAAACAGAAGGAGTTAGAGGTAAATTGGCCCACGCAGCTCGAGAAAAGCTGTAAAAGGGGATTTTTTGAGGTCAATGGAAAACAACAAACGTGCTATTACCAATGCCTAGTAATTGAATGATGGGAGTTTTTGTTTTTTTTTTCGGTGACAGTGCTACTGATGAGTCCCGGTAGGACGAAACAGGCGCCTGTTTAGCACTTAGACATGGATTGCTTGAAACATGTTATATCCTTATCAGATTATTATGTATGAGCTAGTTTCATGGAAAAAGCGATTCGAATGAAAAGGTATGATTCAGCTCAAAAGCCACATGTCGACTGCCGATCACTACCATGTCAGGTAATTCCATAATCTGACATGGGATGATTTATTACTCGGCGTCGATTCCTTCGTAGAGGAATACAACCTCAAGGGATCGGCTTGAAACGAGGGACGGTGCAACTGATGAGCCTCAATAGGACGAAACAGGAGCCTTTATAGCACTTAGACATGGCACAAAACATAATGAATCTTTATCACTTTTTGCTTTCGTTCCGAAGACAAAGCTTATAATAACACGTACTTGTCGGATGTTGGCGACGTTATGCTGTTACTGCTACTCTCGTCGCTCAACTCTTGCGCTTTGTTTCCAGTCGGAGATTCCTTGTTCACCGGGATTCGCTGCATAATAAGACGAATAACTTTATTAGCAATACCTAAAGATAAAAACCTTCTGAATTGATGAAAGAACAATGTCTCACCCTTTGAAAACATATAACAGGAGAAAGAATTCGTGGACTTGTTATCCAATTGAAGGTTTTGAGCAATCAACGGAAAATATGTGTGTGTTTTTCACTGATAACGCCTTTCAAGAGTTGATCTATAGTGTACTCCATATAAAACCTTCTATCTCAAAAATAAGAAAATCCTGCGAGAAATTCAAGTTAGAATATTTCTAACATATCTTACAAACTCTCCTTTTACGGAACATGCGCGAGCTTCGCATATCTTCATCGTAATTGATGGTCAACGTTTCAATTACTTTGCCTTCTTAGCATAGCCTAGCTCTATTTTGGCTATCCAATTATTCAACTAATGTTCTCCGTATCTACTAGGAATTTAATCACTTGACACTGTCATTTCATTTAATCCGTATCAAAGTCCTTTTTTATGGAGAGGATCCAAGTACTTCTAACATTCGATTCGCCTTATCGCGTTGATTGTCTGAGTAAGAATTTGTCTTCTTCATGAACGTCGTTTAATACTGGTTGAGCACATCTCCTTGCAGTCTCGAGAATATCCAGATCGAGGCGTTTTCTGTGGAGCGTGTTTTTTACTGAGTTCCGAATGAATACTGAGGGGAGGTGTGGAATCATCCTCGCCTCGAGACTCGTCAAGCATCACTAAGCCATTCGGCCACCGGCTCTTCAGCGGAAATCTCATGCAAAAATTAGTTCAGTCGTTACCTATCCTATGGAGCCATCGTTCAATTACTTATATGGAAAAGTTCACCGGTGTACTGCCATACACTATCGATAATAAATCTTTCTCGAACTGTAGACCTATTTTGACATGATTCAATTTGTCACATCCTTTGTGCTGTTCAGAAATCTCTTCCATTCATTCATTCATTCTTAGACTCTTATGATTTGTCCGAACAGAGCTTTTGATGAGCACATGCAAGGTGTTAGCAGCGGGATTCGTCAAATTCAGCACGATTTGACAATATAGCGGCTTAAATTCGGTGGTGCCGCTTTACTCCAGAGTCTGGAAGGATCAGATCAACGTTCAACCTATTCAGCCAGATATTTCGAAACCTCAGCAGGAAAAACTTGATACACAAATTTTTGACGCTGCTTTGAGCAACTGATTGAAAATTTCTGCTAAAGCCTTCTTGTCTAAGATGCAAGCTCCTATTAATTTCCAGTCATTACTCTAGTGTCTCTTCAACTGAATCTAACGAAAGCAATGTTCATGAGGAACGGATGGGTTTCTAATGCCCCATTCACGCTCAACGGAACGACAATTTGCGAATGCTCCAGTTACATCTATCTAGGTCGTGAAATCAACATGATGAACGACCTAGCCCCAGAGTTGAGCAGGAGGAAACGAGCGGCTTGGGAACGTTTAAAAGCATCGAAGATGTAGTGAAGAGGACAAAGAACATCCGACTCCGTGCCCACCTTTTCGACTCGACAATTATCCCTGCCCTAACGTATGCAGCAGAAACCTGGTCGCTACGTAAGCAGGATGAAAGATCACTTGCCGTTATCGAACGCGCAGTCGAAAGGTCGATGCTAGGAGTATCTCGTATTTCGCAAATGAGACAAAGGATCCGAACTTCCGACCTACGTCAACCGATCGAAAATCAGAGACGCCGTTCTACACGCCAGGATATCGAAAATAAGGTGGGCCGGACACGTGATGCGCTTCAACGACAACCGATGGACGAGAGCCGTTACCGACTGGATTCCTCGGACGTCAAGCGCTCTAAAGGAAGACCACTGACCCATTGGTCCGATTTCTTCACGAAAGCGATGGAAGAAAGATATGATGCTCAGCGAATTCCTAGAGCAAGGAGGACCCACTGGGCTACTCTTGCACGCGATAGGGAAAAATGGAAGAGTTGCTGGTACCCGCTCGAGTCACTCGACGATCAACGGGACGACAGGTGATACAGGTGATACCCTAGTGTCGATATCTAGAATCAAGTTTTGTCATCTGCTTCACACAAGAGGAGGTGGGTAAATGTTATGAAATATCAGATGGACAGTCGCAGTATTTTGAGTTCTCAAGAGAAAAATCAAGTTGAAACTGACTTTTAGCCTCAAGCGTTCAAATACAATCCTCAGAATGCGCTCAGCGCTCGCTCTCTAATATAGGGGGTCAGTGACTGAGAAAAACGCACAAATGATGGCAAAACCGATGAAACACACGTCTGCCGAACTGTCGTCACGAACGAACTATCATGTAATACATCGAAACTTCGAAAACTCGAACGAACTTCGAAAAGATGACTAAAACATTCCGAAGACTACTCTCAGAAAGTGGCTACATTGCGAGCTATGAAAACCAAGGAATATAAGCATACTGGACACGCCACTTCCTTCACGTCCCTCACACGAAAAGATCACTCGTCTGAATCATGCATCAAACACCTACAAACGCTTGAATGGGAGGGGACAGGGAAATGAGTCACTACGTTTGCACGACAGATAGCCATTTCAAATGACAGCAATAGCGTAGCTGCTGAGGTCGCTCAAAAGCACAGATAGGCCTCGATAGATAGGCCTACGAAAACAATGGCATGTCGAACACGAATGAGAAGATACCTTTGAAGTTAACAAACGAAGTTGAGGTGAATAAAAACGACGGTTTGGAAAACTATATTGGAGATAGGATTTTCGATCTAGCAGATTACTGTACCAAATGGTTCGGTGCAGCTTGTATAGCCGCCTTTGTTAAGCAGAGGATTTGTGACACGTGCTAATAATAGAGAGGGAGACCTGCATGAGTGCAGGTACAATATGCACAATCTCTTGTAAGGAGTGCGATGACATGCAGACAAAACGAGTAGAACTCCTTGGTGTTTGCATTAAAAAACATGCACATGGGGGACTGAAAAGCCGTAAGTACTCTCTGGATGAACATATGACAGAAAGACATAACGGTGACATGGCATGAGTCAAAGACGATGAGAAAAACGCGCCGGCGACCTTCCCCTTAAAAGTAGTCTTATGTGGAAAACAAACACCAGATGGACACTTGAGTGAATTCTGATAGATTTTTATCAGATTTAGAAATATTAATTGGATAATTAGATATGAGACAGTACGTTTAAACTGAAGCAGCGAAATCGTTGAAGCATCAGTCATCGATTTTGAAGCGGATTTATCATTCTCGCTAAAGGTTTTGAAAGAAGGCAGTTAGCAGGATGGTTTTTATTGTCGAGATTTAGTGAAAGCTGGCCCTTCGATAAGGTATTTTTGCAGGTTTGATGTAATTATCAACTTAAAGATGTCTAATAAATCTTCTGGGACTATCATATCGCCACTTTTTAGTATAATTTCAGTGCTAACTAGTTCATTAGGCAGGAAGTCGCACTGTTTCCCAAAAACATAGTTTGGATGGAAGCAAAAACTGATTCTCACGACGAGTGATTATGTGCTAGGACGGTCGCCTGCTAGGGGCTTTTTCGAATCCTATTAAGGCTATTATGGATGGAACGACGCTTAATCTTCATGGTATAATGAAAGGCGTACCTTTTTCCTTCTCATCTAACTTAACAATTTCTGGAATGGCGCAAACTGGAGCACATGGAGAGACGGGAGTTTTTAGTTCACCGGATTTCCTTTTGCCTTTCAGTTTATCTCGCAAGCGGAGAAATAGACGCACTCTTTCGACCTAGGAGATTAGAATAAAGAGCTCTGATTCTTCATAGAGTTTCTGACGTAAAGAATGATAGCTTTCTTGTGTTAAAATTCATTTTTCAGACATTTCAGCGGATACGTCAACAAGCATGTATTTCGAAATCCTCAACAACAATCATTACTTGGCCACTTCTTTCTCAAAGTTTTTGATTGTCAGAGCGCCTCATTGCTCGTATTGTGGTGTCATCATTACTAAATACAGTTCGCCTTTTCGTGCACCCTACTCAAGGATTCATCTTCGCAAAAAAAATCCATTGAGACCGTTTCTTTTGTCGAGTAATAAAGTTGTTACTATGGGAAGATTTTATTTCTTGGAAGTTTTCATATAGTCATACTAAGGCTCTCTCAAATAGTCATTACAAGCAGTCAGCAATCCCTGCAGATTGGTTGGTGATTTACTACCAAGTCACTAGGTTGTTCAAGTTAGCAATAGTTCTTAACAATTGAACGTTTCAGCTAAATTTTTGCGAATTGAGAGGCCTTAGTCAGATATGTCGATCCGTTGAGGTGATTAGAACCCACTGTATATCTCGGCTCACTTACCAGGAAAACCTTCCAGAGACAAACAAGTGGTAAACCAAAACAGAAAAGCGCATGTTTACCTGATTATCTAACAACTTCACTGTTTTTATAGCTGCAAAGTGAAGTTTGAGTAAGCTAACTTTGACTGCCACATGCCCATTCAATCACTACAGAATATACTGACCACCTGCCTATACACTCTATATTGATCTGCCATTATTCAGAATATTACGAGGAAGGGTGATATCTATTGATTTGAAGGACTTCGCGGTTCCAAATTCTCATTTGTACAAATGCGCTTAGTTGAGCTGCCAGTGCAACTAAATTTAAGCCGAATTTGATAACGACCGATAAGCATTACTGTTACAGTTTTCATTTTTATCATCTCTTCTTCATAACGAAAAGAGATTCAGCCCGTCTCCGTCCTTCAGATCAAAGAATATCTGTGATTTTATTAACATCGTTATCTCTTCCAATAGTTATGAGTTATGAATTTTCAATGGGAAGTGCGAGAACCACTGTATGTCTTTCTCAGTGTAACTGAAGTTACATTTTTTTGTGATCATTTCGTTTCTAGAGCAGAAATTTCTAGCAGAAAAGGCTTATTGTACCTGCTGCAGTCGAGTAAGTTTCTCAAGCTCCCATTGATGTTCGAAAATCAACGAATCACCACGAGGACGCCATTGCCCAAGATTTTCTTCGCCACGAACATACGCTGATGAAGTGTCGAGTACACGTCGTTGACGACGTATGGCTCCTAAGCAGATGTCATAGACTGATTCTCTGGAGGACTGAATATGCTGTATGACTAGTCGCGTGACATTATACACAAAAGCATTGGCTAGCGTACCGGGACTACCTGAGTCGCAAGCATTTTTGAGACACAACTGATACACGCCTGGCACTCGATTCATCTCCGGAGATTTCGAGATCCCACCGATTAGCGAACGGCAAAATCTGCAAAACTAACAACTTACTTACAAATTTAAACAGATTCAAGTAGAAGTAGGCGTCATATAATCGAAAAGTTTTTTCGGAATATATCGACACTGAAACGAGGTTCCAAAAACAGTCCATAAAGGGCAATGTTTATGATATGATTAATGACATCCGCGTGTTATCGACTGTAAAAGAATCGGGCAATATCTTACTTTGCCTGGTCTTATCATTCTGTGTCTCCCCTTACCTACTACATAGGGGTGACTATTGGGGAGTGTGGGTCTGATAAGGCCGGTGAGACTGCCGAAACGTACGTGAGCCACTGACATACAAAACCTCAAAAAGGCTTTAAAATCTCTCAGAATATATCAAAGTCATAAAATAAGGTATCAAAATGGTCGATAAGACGATATTTTAATAATTTTTTCTAAATTAACGTTTTTTCTCAGTATGGACACTATAGTGTCCATGTATGTTTGATCAGTGCTCTAAGTCCAACTTGCCCAGTCATTTGAACTGAGTGCTCTGAGATTTTCCTTTCCTTTTCAAGAAATAAATATGCTTTGAAAAAGGCAGTGAGCCCCACCTACCTCAGTTCACACAGAAAGCACACAGTTAGAAAGTACACACAGTTTTTCTCCAATCAGACGAAAAACGCGTCGCGTGGATTGTCTTAAGAAAGATATGTCTACCGAAAAAAATTACCCATAACGCGGACTGTAGCTTGGAGTGTACGCAAACACAATAGTTTTCTCGTACAGCTATTTAAGGCAAATGAAAATATAAATCCAAGATAAGTAGAACACACAATAATTCTTAGGAATGCACTTTCGATTTTCTTATCATTTGGGATACGGTATCCAAGACTGTTATAGCGAGACATTGCCCAAATGCTCTCCTCAAACGCACGTCACTAACTGCACAGAAAGCGTGGATGCCGCAAGTACCTGCTCGCAGCAGAGATCTTGGAGTCCCTAGCATAGATCAACACACAGAGATCCTTTGTGATGACAGCTGGTTGAGTACATCCTTCCAATTCCATATAGGCAGACAATGTCATGTAGATCTGAAAGCTGTGCAGACTTTGTAAACGGAAATATCCATAAATCTCTTATCAAAGCCCTGTTTACACTCTTCCATACTGTAAGACCTCGTTACTGGGATACAGGGTGATTTCTAAGCTCTTCAATTTAGGTGTAATCATGAGCTGAGCTATCTAAGCAAATACATAGTGACGTCATAATCTTATATGGAGTCATGCGATGAACAGTAAACGCTTACAAATTTCATCAACTCTCAATTCACATAGTCATTAGCTTTTGGCTTTCATCTAAAGCCATAGAGCATAGAGATCGTTGTAGTTTGAAACAAAAAAAAATTAAGACATTCGAATCTAGGAGCAGAAGGTACAAAAGTCATCGTTTGAAAACATGTGAATGTAGCTTTTTGGAATTGACGAAACAAAATTTTTCTTCATACTCTCCCGACGCCACGTCTCGTAATTCATGCGAACTTAATCGGCTAAGGCGGATTTCGCTCAAAAGCACGCTAAGGTATTCTCAAGGTATCGCGAATTTTCGAGGTCAAGGAGTTTGAGGTTGCCCAAGCTCAGAAGTCCACCTAAGTCTAAACATATTTCCAAAAGATTTGTTCCGGTGCAACTTCGCGGTAACAAAAGTAAAAAGTTAAAGGCTTTTTGAGAATCCGATGCTTTTCATATTCTTCAAGCGAGCCTAGTCTTCTAAGAACTATAATGTGCAACAGCGATGATACAGATTTCATTTAAACTACTCACGAAGTTACTCAATGATTAAAGTACAATCACAGGTGGTACAAGTAAGTTCAAACCTGAACCTAGATAAATTTGTTTATTTGATTGTGACTTTTACTCATTAGATCATTTAATGAAAAAATTACGATTACTAGAGTGAACTTTGATATGAAATTGACATGAGTCATGTATTACAAGATGTTTCAACGACGAGATGAAATTGATTTCATGAGACAAACCTGATCACCATAGTTCGAGACCCGATTTAGGAGTGGAGAATTGTGAAGAGAGCTATCCCAGGCGGCTTCAAATTGGAAAAACGATCTAAAGAATAAATGACGAAATAAATGGTAAACGAATATGACAAAGCGGAAGGTATCATGAGACTCAGAGTTATCTGAGAAGAACTACCTTTCATCCATGGTGAATTCTAAGAATGTTCCAGGAAATAAACCAAGAGAGAGCACATCTGTAAAATTTGCATTGATTAGAGCCTAATATTTAGCCGAAAGTAAAGCAAATAATGAAGAGCTTAGAGGTTGTAACACTTGAGAGAGCAGAATCGTCCCACTAAAACTTTTCGGTGATTTTTTTGATCGAACCATTGAAAAATGAGCAAAAGTGATAAAGTAATATTTTTAATGTACTGTTGATATAGTAAGTTGAGAAAAAAGTTCTTCAACACCCGCCAATAATCCAATTTCTTGTTTGCTTCAGAAGTATCGGTTATTGTAAAATCATAGGACTATCTCAGGAATATTCCCATAAGAAGGCAGCTGGACCGATCTATGATGCGTTAAAGGAACGTCAACTGACATTGTTTCGTCCAAAGCGCGCGCTGCTTCAGTAAAACAAAGCCAAATTTTTTGAATACTTTCAAAGGTATATTATATCACCTTTGCTCAGATGTTTGGCATAACATTTGCACTCGACGACTGGGCTGTCTTGATGAAACATACTGTAGGAATCTTCTATCTGAAAGACTAAACGGCCCGAGAGAAAGAGCGCAGGACAATGCACGTCGGCTAGCCAATCTTTACTTTCCCACACATGAGTGAATATCTACTCACGTCTGATTCTACGTATTGCACGATTTGTAGAAGAAAACTGATTATTTAAGAGGAACTGTATCACTTGCCGATATCTTCACCACCGTTCCACTCAGGACCACTGCGAATTCGGCCTACGACCAATTCTTGACAGTCTTTCCATTTGATTTCGCCCTAAATATCACTATATTACATCTACAAGACTGTTAACACGTGCTCAAATATTACCACTATATTCTTCAGGTTCAACATTAACGAATATACACTACACATAGTAAAGTTTTTTGTATTATCTTATGAACCTGCGAGTTTAGTATTTAGTGAGGAAGGAACTTACTATATTTGACATGTATGGATGAATTAGAAGCAGGACAAAACCGTAGAAAGCCTGCAAAAAACGAACCTTTTCATGGCAAATAGTTATCTTGATTCTGCGCTGAATTCCTTGGTGTAGAAGAAAAATTCCATGAGTGGGCAATCCATGAGCATGATCGACTACCGCTGGCACATATTCTCCAGTTCCGGCTAGTTCGCAAATCTCAAACCATACCAAGACATCTGTTTTCGAGCGAATTTGTGTCGTACTAGAAGATAATGGATTGTGAAGCTATATTCCAACCACACTTTACATCTTTTTCCACTTTCTTATCGTAGATAAATTTCGAGTAGGTAATTTTCAAGCCAGGACGCGTGTAGCGCAGTGGTTAGAGGTCCCCTGCGACACACACACGCGGTCACTCGATGGTTGATCGAGCACTGAAGACTCACCAAGTCTTCCATTACTTTGAGCTTGACAAATTGGCAACAAACGTGTGGATGGATAGCTTGCTTGATATATTAGCAGCCTATCGCATTAATTATGAGGATCAGATATGCTTTTGATTAACTCTAACGATGCCTGACGAAGCTGTATGCTTGGTGCATCCATCACGGATTAATCTGCTCCGAGATCTTTTTATCTACTACTATTTAAGAACACGTACATTCTACCTGTGTAATACCACTAGAACTCTTGAATTCTTTTTTGTGTAGAAGTGTAAAAAGTTTATTTGCATGGTAGCTCTAATTATTGCGCTGAAACCGTCCCATGAAATGAGTCTATTCAGGAAAAATTTTCTTTCTTTATGAAACATGATTGGTAGAAATACTGGGTAATGAGTTATGACAAAACCTAAGAGAGCAGTAAAAACCTACGAAATCTTGAGTCATACATTACTGCTGCGGCTTATCATGAATAATAGTGTACCTGTTCTGGACGGGGGCATTTGCCTTCTTGCTTTTTACAGGAGTTGAGATCACTAACGAAGGTTGCTGGAAGGACAGCTTCGTAGACATTTTACGGCTGAAAATAAAATTTATAGTCGAATCAACTATGCAAAACTTATAAAATTTGAGAAACCTTACGTCACAATGCTTAGCTGCCTTTCGAACTGGAACCCTTCCGGTTTTTGTTGGTAATGCCCAAATATCTGAATTTAATTCACTAAAGTTTTATAAAAATACCGATCAACACGGTAACCGGATTTTATATCTAGTAGGACTCTTTCCTTCTCTGATATATGCTCCACTTAACCTTTCCCCTCAAAACTGCTTTTTGACTTGGTAAGCTGATTTTGAGTGTATACACGAATAACACTAACGTAGGAAAATAATAAACGTAGAAGATCGAAGAAAACAATTGGAAATTGAACCTCGAAAATTATGGGAAAATGGTGCAGATAGTGGAGAAAAGTGCAGCCCATCTTTATGTGCAAATTTTGTGAGTGATCGAAGGACAGTGGTGCTCGACCGGTATTCTTTAACGGTTCTGTTGAAAACGCCTCGTCATGACGATGTAGGAAACTAAATGAAATTTAAAGTTTCTGATTTGCCTTGCTTTCCTTGTTGTTTTTGTCTCGACTCTCTTATGTGCTTTTTCTGTTCAGATAATTTACGATATCATGCAAAAGACGCTTCATATAAGATGTATATGTTTTTGCAGAACATCTCTGTAATGATTGTACGCAAAATTTCAATTGAAACAATCGCGGTCTATGATATAAAGCTGGAAAAATCTGCAAACTATATGACCAGTACACGGAGTATTTAAACAATACATTTGACACTGAAAGAAAAAACAGCAGTCAGACGGAAGATATTGCAGATAGGACAGAAACAGCACAAAACTATAAGGAAAGTATAGTAATGAACTTACTTGAACTGGCAGAACACGTCTGAGTACTGCTCAGACACATCGGTCGCTTGCAGAACCATCACACGGAAACAGAACTCTTCGTCCTCCTTCATATGGCCCGGGAACGTTAACTGTTGGCTTTCATCTAGAAAAAGAATTTTGAAACAGTGGAAGCACACGAAGAAGAGCTATTGCCCTCATAAACTTCAAACTTTGAAATCGTGAAGCCTTAGTAAAAGGAAATATTACAATGTCATTATTTGAAGAGATTCGCGATTTACAAAACTGAGAACTTATTTTAAATGAATGGTTTTATTGGAGATCACTACGATTTCAAAAAATCTTGTCAAAAATCCGCCTGATTTTGAAGAATTGAACAAATGCGGTAATCAATAAAAAGACTGAATATGAATAAAAAACTCAAGAAAAAGTGACATAAAGAAATAAAAACTCTATCTACCTGCGTTTTGACCATTCACACAAGCTTTCATAAAATCCTCTTTGCGGAAATAAAGTTTCGCCGTCTGTCGGACGCCTTTCTTCTGCATATCCTTTTCTATACAAATATATTCAGTTGTATTGTGGATCAAAGAATTTCTGTTGTATAACTTCAACAATTTTCTATACGTACAATCCGGACAATACAGTAATTTGGACCATTATCTAGTATTGTGAAGCACATTGGGAACAGGATAGCGAAATGATGGAAATGTCATTCTTTATAGGCAATCGCCACTTGACTCGATCTCACACCAAAGCAATTTCGAAGATTTTCGTGCATGATCTTGAAATGTGTAAAGGATTCGGAATATACGTTTCATCAGATTGCGCAGAAATGTGAACAAATAAATAGACCGCTCTGACACATTCACAACAAAGGGGGACTTTTATTCTTTATATTTCACTCCTCCCTTGAGCTGAAATTTTTGCAAAAAAATTGAAAACGAGTTCTAGGATTTGATTGAAAAAAACTTCCTTTGCAAGCGCGACAACCAAAGAAAGAGGAACGATGACACACTGGAAAGCACTAATGTGTCTTCTTGGGTTATCTCTTCCTTGTTGGATTGTTTTCGCACAAAATATGAACGCCGGACAAGAAAGCTTATCGGCTTCACAAAACCAGATTTGCAGATTAGTGAAGTGAATATTCGTATTTTGAAGGCAAAGATTTGTGCATTCTGGAAGTTGTTATTTTGACTGGAAGTCTGGAACAGCACCTACTTACGAATTATATCGCTCTATCGGAGGTTGCATTGACGCGAACGTGTTGAATATGCGTTCCAAGTTGTATTTGCTGTGCCGTCTCTTTAGGTTAGATAACCAGTGATTAACGAATTAACATCGATCGAATGACCGACAACTATTTGATTAATAATAATTTCACTCACGTGGATCAACTGGTTCGATAGCCACTTTGAGATAACCACGAACTTCTCCCCTTTCGTTCACTATAGCCACTTTGTGCACCAGCGGAACATTATGCAGAAGATTGTTGAGATAGACGAATGCTCTGAAACAAATCATAGAGAGCTATCCATTTAACAAGTGCTCGAGTATATAAAAGTGATATTTTGCTATCCATACAGTGATCGGGTCGAATTAGAGTAGTGGATAGTGATGAACTGTAACATGAAGCACTGTGAAAAGTAGGCGCTCGTACGACCCCCTTTCCAACACTCGCCCATAATTTGTTAAAGAACGTCGAACGTCTCAAGGAACGCCTTAGCTAGGCTACTTCCACGATTGCAAGGAGAATAGGTTCGACCAACATTCTATGACATTCATAAATGACGAAATCCGCAAGTGGCAGGCGATTGAGTGCAAGATGCGCAATGACCTGCACATATACTGTGATGCTCGTATAAAGTAAATGAAATGCTAAACTCAATAGGTTGGGGAAAAAGTCTTGAGAAAATGCCTGTAAAAAAATTATTAATGCACCTACTACACCCGAACAAGGTCATAACTAATAGTCAAAGTAATCCCCTTCAACTTCAAGCACTTCCTGCCACTTCTTCGTAAAACGATCGATTCCGCTAGGATAAAATTCCAATTTTTTGCTACTGAAAAAAGTGAGTGACCGTATTGTGCAATTCAATATCGGTATCAAAGTTTTTGCCGTGCAACCAGTGCTCCATTGAACGAAACTTTCTTCACCTTCGTCAAACTTTTTGAACCACCTGTAAACCGTACTTTTGCCCACTGTGTCTACGCCCCAATCCAGATTGATGCGTTCACTTGCCACAGTTGCATTTGAATCCAACAGCCATTCGTGCATCACCAACAAACTAATTTACTCTCTTGTTAACTCCATCTTGAAATAAGTCGATAAATTATTCACAGATCAACTCGGAAGAAGACGGGCTTTCAGATGAGCCCAAAAACACAAAAAATGACCGATATTTGAAAAAGTTATAAGCATTTCCTCAGAACTTTTTTCCCAACCTATTATCACGAAGTATGATAAAGTCTGTTTGATCATTTAAGTATAAGATGGTGCGATGGAGATCACTTGATAACCAGAAACAATTTCCACTCTGCAGGTTTTTAACTTTGTTTTACGTGACTTCACATATAGGATTGTACTGATCTCAGCACTTCACCACATTCGTTTTCTCGCATTCATCGATCACGAAGGTTCTTGTCATTTACATGTGAATTCACGGATATTTGGCTATTTGGTTGGTTGAAAATTATTATTCCTCGTAAATTTTTCGAATAATGGTGGAATAAATTTTCTTCAAAATGCTGAGACGACCGTGCTTAGCAGGTTCTCAGCACAAGCGCTTACCAGCCTGTGTGATCGGAGCGAGCTACCAACACAACTTCGGTAGTAATTCTCCAATTTCGCAGGGATACGAGGCCTCGTTGACGCGAGTTGTATATTTAGATAGCTATCTCTACTATACTACACCGTGTATCACGTTTTTCCTTTGATAATAGCAGACAAAAAAAGCGGTAACATACGTTTCAAAGTTGATTTATAACGAAAAAAATATAAATCGCTGGTATTCTCATACTGCGCTAAAAAAAGAGGATCAGAGGTAAATTTTCGATATCTGATGGAAAAAGGCGAGATAAACTTATTCACTGATCTAGGTGTTAAAGCAGCGGAATGAGGTTTGTTTCATCAATCTTTTACCTCCATTAGAAACTAATAATCAGCTTTGTTAATACTATATCGGACTCATCATCAATATTTTCTTCCTCGAAAAAATGTTTCGTATTGTGTGCAACAAGTAAGGTAAAAAATTCACCTGCCAATCATACGGAACCACGGAAATCGATCGTAAAAAGGATCGGTGCCCATCAGTGCGTCCATCATTGGATCTTCAGGAGGACTCAGCTGATCAGCACTGTACATCTCCCTCATTGACTCCAGGCGTTGCCTGAAAACGAACACCTGACTTGCAGCTTTATCCTCGTTCACTTTCATGCCACACCAATGCTTCAAGATAGTCTCTAGCTAACTCTGTTGTCAATAAATTCAATACGCGAGATGGACATGGCGCATAGTTGTTTGAAAGCCATGCATTCAACGATCACACTGGTCACGAAGGGCTTGATAACGACGGTTTTCCACATATATTTGAATCCATATTGCTTCCTTAGAAAGGATTGAAGAGACATACAGCAACCATTGGAAGAGCATGCAGTGCAAAGGCAGAGAAAAGCAGTATATAGAGGTGTGCTGGTACCGTAGGTGGTACCGTACCTGTCGGGCACAAGTCGGGCCGGATTCAGTTGGAGAGCGGCCAGCCATCCCTCAGCCACCGTTTTATACGGTGCATCAGCAGGTGTACCGACCACGGACAACTCGGCATTGTAGAAACTACGCATGTCTTCCAAACGCTGCCTATAAGAGTTAACTGCAGCGGAATGGCAGCCGAAGTAGACTATGCATGCATGGATATCTTTATTTAATATTACCATCGCCGATGAAAAACATGTTGTGGAAAAATGAATCCGCTCCATAGAGAGGTGGGTGGATGAAAACTTTACCAATTGAATTACATACTCATGATTGCTTACGATCACAAAAACTTTATCAAGAGAAATCATATGCGAACAACAGTTGCAGTGTTACCCTTAGGTAGTAATTTCAGCAACAATTTCCCTCAAATGAAGTAAATTTATTGATGTAGACTCAAAGACAAGAAGTGGTAGTAGTGCTCAGCAATCTAATGAACTTGGATTAAGAGTTTAAAATTGTCCTCAAATGAGATACTTTATAGATACATTACCTACAAAAAGGTGGAACCATCTGAGTGGATAAATAGTAATCGATCATAAATTATAAATTTAAGGAAAAATGTACACTCATGGAATGCTTTTCAAGCGTCCTAGCTGATCTTTTGTAAACAATTTGCTCCACCGGTTTCTGAAGCAGTTCCATGCTAATTTTTCATTACTCATTAAACAACTCACGCAAATGCAGCACACTTAATTTTGGCTTCATTTTTAAACGTTCCAAGCCTTCCCACCCTTCCAGGACCATGCTCAAAATTTGTGATCATTGGTGAGGTAACGCACTATCTATTCGTCTAACCTGTCCGCTCTCCAAATGGCTGTATAGGCCCGGAAAGTTTTAGATTTCAAAGCTCATGAGTACTGTCTCGTCACATAAAAGACCAAATAGAAATATCCATTCTCAAGCACCTGGGATTTTTCATGACACCAAAATATTACCCAAGATCCTGATTGTATTCATTATATTTCTCATAAGTGAAAGATGAGAATTTAAGACAAGAGAAGGTCATATTGTAGAGAGTCCTTATTCCATTTGAAAGTCTAGATATTGTTTACATAATTAAGAACAGATGAAGAAATAGCAGACTTGTAAGGAAAAGACGGTATTTTTCCGTTAAAGGGTACGATATAGAGAACCAATTCCTTTCGTAGGAAAAAAGAACTTTCCATAAGAGTGTCAGTAACCATTCGAAAAGTTAAATTTTCAGCTAGTGCCGTACAAGGCCAGTTTTTTGATGAAGTCTTTTTATAACGCTATAAAATTCATTATAAAATTATGTTTCACATACGATTACTCCTCGCTGATTAGAGCTCATTCGCCAGAGTATTGGTATCCAATCGATAACGCAAGATTTATTAATTCTAACGCTGTGCATATTTCCTGGAAAGAGCATTTCTGCGCAGTGTAGCAGGGAAAATAAGGTTGATTCACATAGGCGAGCAAGTGTACTTGGTCAATTCACGAGCTACCGGATGGGGTAGCTGGGGATCGGCGCGATTAACCGATCGTTGGCGCGATTTTCGTCATTTTATTACGAATTGTTTCTGCGCTTTGGAAAGAACTCTAGATCAAATTCCCCAGATGTCTTTGTGATTTTCGCGCTTCCAGCGAAGTAATAGTTAAATTACGCGGCCGATGTGAAACATCATTTTATTTTGACCTTACAGCATTGTAAAAGGGTGTTGTGGAAAAAACAGCCACGTACAGCGCTAGACAGAGATTTAAGCTTTCGTATGATTATTGGTACTCTTATAAAATTTCCTCATTCAGCGCAAGGGATCGCTTTTGATCCAGTGTCGTTTAACGAAAAAGAACCGAAAAGACTTTGAAAAAATCTTCGTTTCAAATCCGCTAACGATTAAGAACTATTAATCTAGCTCAGCCAGAAATTAGAAGCTCTAATGTTTCAATGAACAAAGCGATGCCTCTTCTGCACAAGACGAGTGCATATCGATCGGATGAGCTCCTGAGACATTGAACCGGACAAGAAATAAAGTTATCTAGCGTGGACTATATGGGAAAACTTATATTACACATGCAATACGAGGCTTGAATTATCCTTACTTCAACTTCTCGATACTCCAGTAGTGAGTAGCACCATTCTTCAGATCTTGTACCTGAATTGCGACCACTGTCTTCGGATAGGGCCGTAACGTGAGATCCTCGCCAGGCGGCAGTAGATCGGGCGGCAAAGGACTGAAACCAGCAAGAAAGTAAAAATAAGACTAAACAAATCTAAAACCTGTGAACGTATGTGAAAAGAAAACTAGATAGTACTCCGATGTCATGTCATAATTAATGTAACAATGAATCCACAAATGCTGCTTCGCTTGTTTCTTCAACCTCTTCTGCTATGAAATCACGGAAAATTGTCAAGCATCAAGCTATGTGGCTTGCTCCCAAATTTATGGCAGAGGAGCGGGATAGTCTATGATCAGACACGACTATGTGCTTGCTGTGAGATGCAGAAGTGAAGCAAATATGGAATACTTGTATGTGCTGTGGAAAAGTCTACTGTTAGGTCGGAGAGAAAGCTCGAGGCACTTGCAAAAATTGAAAATCTATGCATGAGTTCTAAACAAAAACAACAATAAGTAGTCTTTGAAATAAAAGTAATTGTTTTGTACGAGTTTCTTCCTCGGTCCGCAATATTTCGGATCTGGTCGAAGTACAATTGTCCTTCGACTTCGAATAAAAGAAATCATTACATGCTTCTTCAACTTCACCGAACAATTCAAAACGGACGTCCTCAACGTTGCTTGTCTTCGAGATTAAGATCTGCAATATTAAAGGGCTGAAATCAGCGTCAGCACCAGATTTGCTTCCCCTTCAACTTCGTTGGTTTCATCAACTGCAACTCAATGTAAAAGACCCTTTCTCCCAATATATACGCAATGAATGTGAACTTCGACGTATCGTTAGACATGGCAGAGGCCTGTATCAAAGTGGACAAAAAGACGGATAATATTTAGGCCTTCAGTGGGAAAATTCCACATAAGAAACGGCAATATTCCCATGATATGCATGGGAGTTATCTCACGCTTATTAAAGCGCCCCAGAACTTTCCTTCCAACCTGTATGTTAGCGGTCTACGTACGTTTCGCTAGTCTCGCCCGCCTCATAACAGTCACACGCCTCTTCAGCCACTCCTAACCCCAGTACACATACGAATACACGCAATCACCTTCACGGACTCAACTGCTTGCGCGAATGTAGACCGTATTACATATTAAACCGCCGTTTAAGCGAAAATCTACAATAAGTGGAAAAAGGTATTGTGGCCTGAAAGGGTCCGAATTGGTTTCACACTGTGGAAGAGCTTGAAACATTAGGTTGGAAAGAAGGTTTCCATCGTTTGATAAATCATTCAAAATTTAACATATATCCAGACATCAAACAACAACAACAACTATTCTTCAGAATACAGGTCATCATTATCCACCACTTTTTGCCATCAGTCCGCTAGGTTTCGGATCTGATCGAAATGCCACTCCTTGGAGCTTTAGAATCAAAGAACTCTTGACATGCATCTTCAACTCATCAAGGGATTCAAATCGGTGACCTTCCAAAATGTGTTGCATTGATCGGAAAAGGCCGCAGTCAGATGTAGCAACATCCGCTATAGGGTGAATGCGGTAGAATCTCAACTCCGTCCAGTTCCTCGCACGTTTTTCTTGGTCTTTCTTGGCTGTATGTGGTTTTGCTGTGTCTTGGCTGAAACAAAGCGCGCTTTCGACGAACAAAGCATCAACAAACGTTTTTGTTCCTTGGACAATTCCATTCTGCATCAGATATAGATGAATTATATATCAATCACAAAGACTAGTCCTTTCAAATGATATGGGAATCATACACGATTCATGCGAAAAACGACAATCCCATCCTAACGATGGAAATTTTCTTTCCCACCTAATAATGTTCATAATCTCCCCTTCGTCAAAATAAGTGAAAGTGAAGGGCCTCATCTTTTATAAGGAAAAGATTTTGGCAATCTCATAGAATCGTGAAAGTTGGAGGCGTGGAAAGATCGTGGCGATGAACACTGCACAAACACTTGCGATGAAAACTGCTAACCACAATTTCCAGTGCAGGCCATAAGAATCTCACACAACAGTGTTATGATCTTAGAGTTAAATGTCCAGTGATGTTGAGTAAGTATACAATCATTCCACCCCTGGCGAGAGGTGAACCGGCATTTCATCCATACCGGTCACGAAAGAAAGAGTGGCAATGGAGCGGTGACGCCGGTGGTGTAGCGGTAGAACACGTTTCCGTTATGGTCTGAAACGCGGTCTCAACTCCCGCTTGGCGTGAGCGTTTTGCGTATCACTCACATCATTGGATATATATTTGTAACACTACAACACAATGAAGGAGAGCTAGAATAGGAATTTATATAGATTGTTGTGCGAACATGGAACAGCTGACAGAGTTTGCTCACTAGTTTGTGCATGAACATCAGTCTCTTCGAGCTAGTCACAATTCGTGAAGGGTGAAATAATGTCCAAGGTTACTTTGGTAACCTATCACACAGCACGAGCATGAGATCAAAGACGTTTGCACTAACTGAAGAGACTGCATCGGCAAGTAGAAAACGTTTGAAACGTATCATTACCTATCTCACCGTCAAGCATGAGTTCTGCAGAGCGTCACATAAACTTGGCAGTAAGAAAGCTAAGCAACGAATGGAGACAGAAAGGGTGACAAGATTGATGTTTAGTTCATTACGGTACACAGAACACTCATGACGACTAACAATCCAAGAAGTCCACCAAGAAATTGATGCCTGAGTTCTACTGCGACCTGAATCAATTTTAGTCTTGTAAATCATTGAATAACTCTAGAGAGCACAGAAAGTCATGTCTCTCTCGTCGCGCACCAGAGAGTACTCTTAACGAGATAGTTGCCATGGGCAGCTCGCCTAGCTCGGCCGTGGCATAAAATTTCTTCTGAGAGGACTCTGGGATACACCATGGGTGACCCCTTGCATATTATAACACGGCACCGAAGAACATAGCCACAGTGACACGTTGGACCGTTAATGGAACTTATTGGTAGATGTATGTAGTTGTGAAGTAGGCAACATCATCTTATACTACGGTTATTCTATTCAGCCAATTTCGTTGATGACGCGAACCTACGTCAGGGGCAGACCTGCTCAGGCGCATTGTTATTGGCGTGGAAAGTTCATCGACTCAAAGAGGTGAGAAATGCTCACAAGATATAAGAGAAAGAGAGTTTGAAAACAATCATGAATCGTATTTACCACACATTTGACTATCTTTGAGAGATGTCACTCAGCACTTCCACGCTATATCTAGGAAATTCAGCGAATTAAAATTTAGCGAGCTATTTCTCTCGCAGAAGGTCAAGAACTGATTATCTACGAAATCAACATCGTACTAATCTTTGTTGACTCTCAATTTATTTCCAAGCTCAGAATATTAAAGAACTAGTGCCATGTTGTTCGAAAAATATCTCCATTAGCTGGAAGTGCAGAGGTTAGGAAGAACAATGCAAGTTAGGTTGTCCTTCGATGATAATCAAATAGATAAAATCCATCCATGAGCAATGGAAAACTGAGATATGTAGAATGCTTATCTACGAGGTGAATTCTAAACGATGAACAACGTGTTAATACGCCACTGAGACCTGCACGCTAGGTTAAAATAATAACACCGCATCATCAGATAAGAAATCAGTGTAACGATGATAAAATGCAAAATAGAATACCGAGTTTTGATTTCTTTTCATAATCAGTGGTTAAAGGCGCTCCTGTAGCCAAGATGTCAGAAATCAGTCAAACAATTCTTACGATATTACAAGGCAATTGCTAGATAGAAGTCATTAGTAGGAATCCAAAAGAACGATAGGAAGACCACCAACTTAAAACATGAAGAGCTTGAGAAAAAATGTGACGTTTTTCGTACCTTTGAGGAAGCTAAAGCACATAGTAACTCTGATATACGACAGAGAAAACGCCCGATCACCATAACTATTATGGGAATCATCACAGCAGCTGAGATATATCTCTTTTGCAAGTATTTATGATTGAGGGATGTCTTAACAGAGTTTTAAGACTCGTTTTTTCTCGAAAAGGAATTCTGCTCGAAAAAGGCCACTTAAGTGTCAGACTGAGCAAATATTTATAATTACAATATGATATTTACAGTCAATAAAGTGCTTCAATAATGCACGCATTTTTCTAAACAAACCTGTACATGGTATCCGTGAGCAGAACAAACTGAAATTGTACTTTCTTCTTCAGTTCAACAGAAATCGCATTTGCCTCTTTGACGAAAATAGCATTGCCCCACAAGTCGTCGCGAACCTTAAGAGAATCAAAATCGCGTAGAAATGTTGTAAACAAATAAAAAACGAACAAAGTTCTCCTCCACTCTATCTCTTGGGTAGTCGAATTTAACTTTCAGAAGGTCAGGCTTGTGTAGAACGAAATGGAAAATTACCGATGTGAACTGGTGATATCTCCATTTGATGGCAGCCTTTCGAGCCACTGTTTCTTGATCAGTCGTCCATTTGCACTCCTCAACTTAAATGGAAAATAGTCAAGAAAATCTAATACCAGATGTATTTGAAAACATATGGTAGCAAGAAATCTCATTTGTACTAATAATAATCAGTACCTTCGTTCCGATAGAGCTAATCAATAAATCACCCAGAAAAAATCAAGCCTAAATATTTCAAAACTCCACATAATGGAACAGCTCAGGTGGAACTGGATACTTAGGAAAGTATGTTCTATGAAGATAATCAAAGAGGTGGATTACCGAATTCCATAAGGGAGCTGGTAAGGAAACGTTCTCCTTCCCATCCAGAGCCACACGAGCTAATCATTGACTGAGCCAGATCGACTTGACGCTGAAGATTCTCGATGCGAGTTTCGTATTCCTAAATAATTGCGGTAAATCTCACTTGATAACGACTATACTTCTACATCTATGAAGCATTCCAAGGGGAAATAATAGACTTTTACTATGAAAGCAATACTTGTAAATTCAAAAACAACTGTTTCACTTGAGAATACAGTCATAAAACTGATTCTTGAATTTGCGCCACGATCCGGAAAAATTTGGGGAAAGTCACACCGTACAAGAAGGAAAGCATAACTGTTTTGGTTACTGCTACTCTAATGATGTCTTCCTCTCTCTGTGTCCATATGTGAAAGAATTGTTAGATTACATATATGGACAAAAATAGCTTTCTGAGAAGCGATTCAACACTCTCACGTCGATTGACGCGTATAAGTGCTTTAGTGATGCTGTGGGAGCGGATGATGTGACATCTACAGATGTCATTTCTTCGCGGTGATATCTTTCACTGCGCAGAAGTTTTGCTAAAGCTTTTGAGTCCCTTTCGTTGTCAAGACCTCTTCTTGTAGAAGACTCTTTTGGTGGACGGCGGCTTCCTAGTAGACTTTTAGCAATTAATCGGAAGCTTAAATTTCAGTGACTCCAAAATTTACATGATTTTAGTAAAGGCCTCTTTACTGCAGGTTAGCAGTAAAAATAATGTTGCGCTTCACGCGCGACGAGCGCTATCCCGAGTAATTCTGTTAATTATTTAGAAGTTTTCTCTACGTTTCGTAAAAGTTCTAAATTTTTGTACAGCAAATGAAGAAGAAACTTTGTCCTAGCGTCCTATTGGCTAACGCTTCTTCATTTTGCAATGCTAAGTGAACCTGCTACAAACATAGGCCTAAGCCTAAGCACCCGAAGACTATGCACGAAAACCATTTAAACATTCAGAGGAAACCTTGTAGGACCAAAGTCATATGTTCGATCTAGAACCTCTTACAAAACGGAGCAAAAACTCTAAACTTGATAACAAAAACCTCTTGACACATGTAAATCGTGCTGGACAATCGATCGACCGCGCGATCGATATGCAGCTACTCACACACGTTAGCCGACAAGAAATGCACCAAGTGAAAAAATGGCCTTATTTTCGTTGTTAAAGCACCCTGAAACGGTTTTTACGAAAAAAGTTATAGTGCTGCAATCTGCGAGATTTGTGCTACCGATTGATCACTAAAAGTTTGAGAAAAATCGGAATATGCTTTGCCTTCATAGGCAAAATAATGGGCTGCAATAACACGAAAGAATCAACTTTTTGATCAATTAGTAACTTGTTCAACGTAAATGGTGTGATTGGGGTCGTTCATAAAGCGTTCATGTCTTATTAATATTTCTGATTCAATTTTTCAATTCCACAGAGACCGCATTTTTGATGACGACGGTGTGGAATAGAGAGTGAGGGCCAGTGAAGCAGTGCCACTGCCTCCGTGCACTGACATCCCATGCATAGCGCAGTGTTATTTATGACAAGTAATTCATCGTTTAATAGTTTTCACTCGCTGGCCAAACATTTTCCCACTCCAGAAGCACAGCAAAAGTTAAACCGTATCAGGAGTGACCGCCGTCTTGGCAGGTGCTAGTCGTAAGGTGCTAATCTAAACTTTGATTCGGTGACGACCTGAGAAAGCCTCGGCTAGGCTTGTCTCGAGACTCCACGGTACAAAACAGCTAAATCACCACAGTTTTCCTGTGCTGGGGCTTGCATTATCAGTGAAGACGAGCCCCTCAAGTATCCAAGTAAGTATGAAAACTTTTGGTATATGGATTGAGAGGATGTCCATATAGTAGTGATAATTGTGATAACTTTTGCGCAAAGTAAAAAGCTTCATAAATAAACTCCAGCATGATCGCGTACTGAAAGAGTGCTTGTCTTTCCGCACAAGAGTTGCACATGATGAAAACGTGAGAGAGGGTCTAGAAAAATCATTTCTTCGTAGAGAGAAACCGACCTATAGAACGGACATCACAACAAAAGTGGCGGGATATAGAAAAACTGCAAGAGTGACCGTTCCGACACCTAAAAGTATACAGTGGGCACAATAGAGGGACGTTGTCCACTTTGTAGCAAAACCGAAATTTGGGTATCGTCGTGAGAGTGTTAAGCAAAATGCCACGAATTGTCCTCTTCTATAGATAAATCGTGATGGAAGAAGATTGCTGCTTTGATTGATATCGGAGCGATACGTCGTAAAAATATCTGCTCAGTTAATAAGAGCGCCGAAAAAAGACAATAAGGGGATTTGCACAATGAATCCTTGAACTAAAATGTGAAGGGAACCGTGAGTTATCTAATGAAGACAGCTAGCAAGCGAAGGCACTGAAACAAGCAGCAGATCGACCGGCTCAGAAAAGTCACATATAGAGACCATTTTTACAACTCTCCACTTCTTCATGTCGTCATATATTCCTCTGTCTTAAATGCACCACATTCAAGTTTGTAGGGATTAAGGATTGCAATATTCTCGAGAAGCTCATATGTTTGTTACGTTATTATATAATGTTCAAGGTAGTATTGCCGTATAAACTATCGCGAAAGCATTTCGTTCGTACCCTTTTTATCTGAGTCACCTCTGCCCGTCACTGATTGGCGGAATGCCTTTAACCACTCTGCACTTTTAGCAAGTTTACATGCTGCATTGACTTTGTGGACATCTTAGAGTTAGAGCTGTCCGCCCAGCTAAAGAAGACTATTTCCAATGTTCTGACCATTCCAAAATAGTATACTAAGGTTACTCAGATAGAACTCTTTTCTTATCGTCTCATCTTGCGCTTTACTTAGCTTTCGTTCCTCATAGCTTTGTTATAGTTGCTCGCGTCATATGTTCTTCATCCAGTACAGCCAATTTAGCACAAAGGTAGTATTCGTTTTCTATCATTTCCGCTTATTCAACTCGTTGGCGGCTTGGATTAGTTATAGGTAAATATGTATATATAATATATATAATATATATATATATATATATATATATATAAAGGTTGAGAGAATGAGAGAAAAGATCCGATGTTCCGACCTACGTCAACGATCGAAAATCAGAGACGCCGTTCTAACGCCAGGGTATCGAAAATAAGGTGGGCCGGACACGTGATGCGCTTCAACGACAACCGATGGACGAGAGCCGTTACCGACTGGATTCCTCGGGACGTCAAGCGCTCTAAAGGAGGACCACTGACCCGTTGGTCCGATCTCTTCACGAAAGCGATAGAAGAAAGATATGATGCTCAGCGAATCCCTAGAGCGAGGAGGGCCCACTGGGCTATTCTTGCACGCGATAGGGAAAAATGGAAGAGTTGCTGGTACCCGCTCGAGTCACTCGACGATCAACGGGACGACATGTGATACAGGTGATAAAGGTTTATTTGTAGAACTTTGAGGTAGTCATGTAAAAACAGCAAAAATTGCGTGTCACGTGAGAAGAGAACGAAGCAGGTGAATACCTCGACACCCCACAAAATCAGTTAGTAGGCGTGTGGAGAGAAAATCATATTCTATTGACACTTCATCGTCATAGTTCCAATAAGAAAGCGAACACTCTACTGAGTCTATGATTGTGAGTTTTTATTTCTTCGCAAAAGAAAATTAAAAAGCATCTATAACCATCCATAAAAAAATCCTTGAAAATTCTAAATAAAATTTCTCAAAAGTCCTTGTCAGTCATATAGTTTTGTGACAGCCTTGTATTAGCTTGACAATAGAAAATGAGATCGATTATTAGGGATAATGCTGAATGGAAGTCGCTCTTTGAAAAAAAGTACAGTACTAGTAATGGGATAAATCATGAATTGCTTTACCCTAACATGGAGTAGGAGTTGAAAAGGTGGCTGACCTTAGTCTGACGAAGCATTTTCAATTCGAGTTCCTCTCGTTCACGTCGGTATTGGCTTTCCATTTCGAGCAGTTTCTTTTCCATTTCCGCCTTCAAATCGATGCCCTGCTTCTCCAGTAATTCCTGCTGTGCATATTTCCAATCGAGCGGTTGGTCTAAAACAGGTGACAGAAACCAATATGGAGAATAAGTAGATTGAACAAAACGTATAAACGTGGGGTTAAGAGGGCTTAAATGAGGACTTTAAGGCGTCTGGACTGATTTTATTTCCTGAAGACGGCTACGGAATGCATAGACTATCTCCTAATGTCTCTCGCGCCTATCCTAATATAGAAATGCGCTGACGCCATTACACAAGTATAGGAACTACATAGACAGGTAGTTATCAGCCATAATTCTGCAAAATCAACAATAAAACTCACGCTCACGATTTCAGGATTCCACTTCCTTAACTCGTTAGAGAAAATTAGTTTCAATTAAACTATCAGGCCCGTAGAAAACAACATGGCCTTTAAAAGTAGGCAGTTTGTAAAGGTTACATTTCACCTTACTAAGAAGATTTGTATTTTTCCAATAAACTTGCTTAATTAGTGAATAGCAGCGTCGTAATAGTGATGTTGCTCACGAACACCATGTTGATGGTATCGCCTGAACAGAGCTTATCGAAATCTCCATCCTTTCCGGAGCCGAGAAATGTGGACCAGAGGTGATACTAGGTAATTCAGAACTTCAACGGAAATCGACTCGAAAAGCATTCAACAAGATTTGTAAAAGGAGACGACGTTCTTCAAATAGTAGCTTAACCTAAACCCAAAAATTCCGATGATCTTTGTGGAAGGTGCTCCGCGAGGAAACAAGTTGAAAGCAGGAATGTCGAGATTATCACAATAGATGTGAAGATAGGTCGCTCAAAAAAATCTTCTCTTAGTTGATTACAGACATGATGTTTTGCCCTTTCAGTTTTGATAATACGTCGTCAAAGGCTGTTTGTTCCTTCTGCCTACGTTCGTACAGCTACTAAGTCTTCGATGTGGTGAAATTTTGCACTATCCATTTAGCAGTGGCTTAATAGATCTGGACAATTCGCTCGCCAACTGAGTGCAAACCAAATGCTGCGTCTCAGTTTTTACTAATGAACGAGTATCACTGCCAGTGCTTCATTCATGAAAATCAATATTGGAGAATACAAAAAAATGTTGCCTGAGATATTCTTGATAGAAGAACAGGAAGAATTAGTAGCAATGAGGTCTCGAATAGGAAGACCAAGAAATTTTTTTCATTGCACTTTTTCCCGCTGGATATTAGCAGAATTTCTATCATCATAATTCCACTCGTGATAAACCCTCGCTTGATGGGCGATGGGCATTGAAAACTCTATTTACCCAAAGAACACGAATAATTCCACACTTTCCAAATGTGAAGCATTTTTTAAAATCTTCAGGTAACTCGAACTCGTTCAAAGTGAGTATCAAGGTAGACAGCTCTAAACTCTTCATATATCGTACTTCCCTCACTCATGAGTCTAGAGCTTCAATAGAACAATCAACTAAAGAGTTTTGTTAGCAGAAAAAAATTATGTGGTAGCTTTCTAAAAGGAGAATACGAGGTAGCATATGACAGATCTAAGTATTCGCTTCAAAACATCACAATAAAGTATTGTGCACTGAGCGTTTTTAGAGAGCAGTGGAACGTTAGATGGCTTCAGTGCTGATGAAGGTATACCTTTTTTACAGAAAATAATGAGTTTACATCATTAGATGTCAGACGAAGAAACTCATTTCAGTTATCAAAATGTATATGAATTTACAATGAGCATCTTTGGCATCATGGTGTGAAAATACAAGGCAAAAATGTCGACTGGTTTGAATTATATTACTCTTTTGCTTGAGTGGTTTGTCACCTCATTCTCTAGGAAATGATCTGGGAGCGAAACGCGATTTGCACCGTATGTTCAAACCAAACAGCACCAGCAAACAGAAACTGGCGTCATCCAGTTGATTATAGGCAAATCACTTCCAAGACTTTCTGTCGCCAACGTAAAATCAAGCGTAGAAAGTATGATAAATTTCACCCGGATCCATAGGAATAAGCAACTGCTTTTGGTAAAGACCTGCGAACAATTCGCATGGCTATCTAGCAATTCCAAGAAAAGTACACTGGATTGATACTCGAAATGTCAACGAAAAGATAAGACGAAAAATCCCGAAGCTGTAGGCAGATCCATATGTAAACAGTTCAAAGATGACGATTGAAACACACCAAGAGCGAATGAAGGTGTAAGTACAAGTCGTCTAAACACCTAATTAATGTAGGATTTCATAGTCTTCTTTGATATAACGGTTTAGGAATCCGTTAATACTGAGGAGCCACCACATGTGAAGGTTAGGACGCAAAATGAAGATTAAAGGCAACACTTCATTAATCTGATAACATGATAATATGGTTTGAGCATGTGGTTTGGTACGGCACTCACACAGTAATAGACAGCTGCTGATTGGCCCTTGCAGGCTCATCAGTAGCACGATATTTTTGGGTCCAGTCGATCCCTTGTAGGGGGATATACACCTAATACAAAGGAATGGACGCCACGAGCCTTCAAAGGCGAAAGGGCAGCCGTCTAGTACTGTATGAGTGCCGTACCAGACCTCAGGACAAGCTCAAAAATATGTTATCATGTTATCACATTATCACATTGTATCACATTGTTATTCTTTTGAGCGAGGTCTATGTTCGAGAGTAAAAGCAGCACTGCAATTGACATGACACAGTGTCGAGTTATTTATACTACTTCTTATGCAACGTCAATTAAACTCCTGGATAGGTGCGCAAGAGTGCTTGTTTGAATGCAGATTGAAATTTTGGCCAAAACTAGCTATCAAAATAGTGCAGACCACGTGGGAAAGTCCTGATGCCGTTTCCAACAAAATCGTTCATATTTCACACTCAAGATGCTGCTATTAATGAATTTATACCTATACACTCAAGAAAGGGCGAAAAAAGTTATCTGTATTGGATTTAAATCCTATTGTAAGACAGGATGACATCCAAATCATCACACCGATTCACAAATCATCATCATTTTAATCATCACACCGAAAAGTAAAGAAGAATCTCACATGAAAGGTGTTGTTTACATGTCAATTTAACAGACGCATTGTACTTATTATGTATCTCTTGCGCACAACTTACTGGTACCTTTCAAGGTATTCCTCTCTATAATCAACGATGGAGACTATACGAGATTTAGATTACTGTAGAATGCTCACCACTTAGAGTAGAAAGATTGTGTCTACTCTGTCTTGCCTCTTGAGGATCATTGTATCGGAAAACGTGGTAGTTCCCAAGAATTACTCGAGAACCCGTGTGTAACACTGTGACACAGGTTATCGGGCGACCATTCACAAAACATTGTGCATCCTATAAAGTTCATGACGTTAGTTCTGCACTATATGTTCAAATTTATGCGAAGTGGTAAACAAAAAACAAATAGTTGCACTACTAGAAAATCTGTTTAGTCTCGTATTGAATAGAGTTTGATGAGAGTTCAACACCATGTCAAAAGTTGAAGTACTAACAAATGACGTCTGCGAAAGCAGAATTGAAGATCAAAAATTGAAGAAAACATACTTTTTTCGGATCAAGGCTTACACAGCCGTCGTCATTTATGAAATCGCAATGATGTTCGAGGATTGCCTGGCCAGATAGAAGAATATCGGGACGCTTTGAGGCCTCCGGACGACCAACACTGCAAGAGACGCAGTCGTCAAGAAATGTACGTACTGTTTAGCAGCAAATAAAATTTCCGTAGTGTACAGTGGCCCTAACTTATTTACGAGAGCGCAAAGGAAAGGTGAGTTGTCAACTGATCAAAAACATGGATGACTACTCTTACTAATTTTATTGGAAATATACAGAAGAGTTTACTTGTACAGTTGCTCGATTGCTGAAGGTCAATTAATTACACTAGAAGCAGCGATATTAAATTCATTTGTTTCAATAGAAAGGTATGATAGTTTCTCATTTTTATCCGTGTCAAGTAATTTATTGGAAAAAGTGTCTATGTACAATAGCTCTCAGCCACTTATTTGCCGGAAGTCAATCTCGTACAGTGGTGTCAGGGATATCTTGAGATTCACTTGATTCAGTGAAAATGTAAGATAGCTCTTTACCTCTTATACTTTCTTCCACCTAAAGTTAGGCGCAGTTGTCGGATCAGATGACATGATCGAGAACACCCGTAGTCATGGGGAAATGGGAGCAACAAACAAAAATTTACCTGGTGACGCCTTCTTTAAGGTAATAGAGAAGACACTCCGACATAAGAGGATCTTCGTTAAGGTTTACCAGATGTGGAAGCTGAAAGTTGAGAGATTTCAAGAACAGGCACATTATTCTGAGCTGTTGGATGTGATAGCCAAAGTAACCATGTTTTGAAAGTCACTCATTTTCTGAAGTCTTTTCAGATCACACCATAACGTAGTTTAGAGTGAAATGGTTTTTATACTCAAAATTTGACATATTCACCTTTTTTGGACTAAAAACGCCCAAAGTGATGCCGTCTTCGGTAGTTGCCAGGCCCATTTCACGCAATTCCTCCTCCCTCTGACGACGAATTTCCTCCGTTTTTCTTAGTTTCTCTTCCCATGTTTCGTGCAATTCGGCTATCAACTTTTCCGAAGCCTAGAAAAACGGATTGCAAAGGTCTGCAAACTTTTGGCGATTATACGAAAATTGTAGTGAACAACGCCTCAAAATATGAAATAGATGCAATTGCTACGTACGAATTGAACTGTCTTCATAATTTGAAAATACATTGGATTACTGTAAACAGAAGTAAATATCGCGTTGCAAGACTTGAAGGAATAGATACCACGACTAGTTGTGTGAACAACTGGAATCATTATAGTACTCAATATCACAGTGGGTACCATTTGAAAGAACTTGTTTGCAAAATTTAGCTGGGAACGAAAGAACAAATCGCTGTTTTAATAATAAACTTAGTATTCATAAGCTTTTGAAACACGTCGTATAGGACTGAATCAGAAGAACATATTATCCCTTGAAAAGCAATAAATGAGATAAAAATATGTCTCAAAAATCTTTTCAGAAAACTATATGCGGGCAAGCGTGGCACTTGTAAACCAATGGTTTCCATCGAAACTCTATGATCTGCTATTGAGGAAAGTGCCTTGAAACTTAATAAAGACGGAAAATGATTGTTCACTACTGTCATACCTTGAGTTGTTCGATGGTATCGTGATCGCGAGCTGAATAGAGTTGACGAGGTCGACCGGGTTGTGAGTTCTTCAATTCGTCAGCTGTTATATCAATACCCTTCTCTTCGAGAATTCCGCGGAGCTTGTTCACCTGTAAGCACAAGCCATTGTAATTCAAAATATTACAGAAAACAGCTGCAGAAATGAGGAAGACACCATTTCAACAAACATAGCAGCATAGACGCTGTGGTGATAATGCACAATTGAACAGTACTTTGAATGTGGCAATCAATTGAAGACTTTCCTGACTCAGAAATTTTTCTCTTCCTTCTTTATTTTTTTGGGATTTAGTTGATAGAACGACTGCCACATAAAACCAATTCACTGCGCTTATTTCCGGTTTTCAAAGAAGATACACATTGATTCGGATGATCACAGGTTCTGAGCTCGAATCGAACGCGAAAAACGTGCCGAACGGATTGTGGGAAACATAGACGAGTGGTTAAGAGAACTCATTCCAAAGTGGTAAAAGTACCATTTTACGGGTTTTTCTTGAGATCACTGAATTCTACACGATCAATTCCTTGCTCATTTCCTGCTTTTCGTGGCTACTTGGCTATTCAACGAAATCGCAGCGATGTTCAATTTTTCACTGCACTAAGTGTGTACCGAACTCAGTGCGTGGCGTCCAATGCGTCCGTCCTTGAAAACAAGTGATAAAGCACTCTTTCATTACAAAAGTCTTTTTGGCTGCTATATTTGTACACTGTGTAGTAAAGTACCACAAACATTTGCATTAAGACAAGGGAAGCACATTGTCTCACTTGGCAATGGTCTCTGTGATACCTTGACAGTGCAGAAGGTGAGGATTCGCCAATTTACAAAGCCACCTTCTTTTAAACTTCTTTCCTTCTTTTTCTGAGCCATGGCGTCTAGTAGGGAAAGATACCGACGTAGTACAAATGGTAAAGTTTGTGTGTAAAAGGAGAAAACAAAATTAAATCCTATGAAGTAACTATCATGGTAGTTACTCACTTCATGCATGTACTGAGATAAGTGCGTCTAGTTACGTATGGGTTACCTGCATTTTTTCTTCAAACTTCTTCTTCAAGCAACTTCAACACTGATGATAACATAAATACTGCAAGGTTTGCGACAATTGCACTTAACGGATGAACAAATGTTAAACGATATGTAAATCATTTTTTTGGAAGACGCGTCATCACGTGATTCCAGCACTTCTAACAAATTGATTCGTTTTTTCTCATCCTCCATAAAGATCATCAAACGCCTCACGTGCTGCTTCGACTATTGCTTGAGGATTTCGTCTTCATCATGAATGTCGTAGAATGTTGGTCAAGTCAAATCTGCCAGTAATCTTAGGAATAGATGAGCTAAGGTGTCACCACGCAGTGTAGGCA
The DNA here is from genome assembly GCA_019055375.1 of Parelaphostrongylus tenuis. NCBI lineage: Eukaryota > Metazoa > Nematoda > Chromadorea > Rhabditida > Metastrongylidae > Parelaphostrongylus > Parelaphostrongylus tenuis. The sequence continues at coordinate 85,850 of JAHQIW010007281.1, forward strand.
TACAGTTTTCCCCACGTAAATCATTGGAAAAGGTTTGAAGAATCATTTCCATTACGAGAGCTTTTGACATTCTGCTGTCAAACGAAGTAAAGCACTGACCTCTTCTTTGAGTTCTCGGATGAGTTTAGCATTCGGATCTTCGTTAACAACCGCTTGACACACAATCTGTTTTGCTCGGTCAGCATATCTGCAAGGAAATCCAGTGACAGCAATTGATTAAATTTGAACGCATTCAAATTTTCAGCATTACAGCACCGAGTATTTTACATTTTCACTTATGTATCTTGATTTTGAGATTCCGTGAGTTTTTCTACATGTCTGACATAAGAGACATAAAATCAAATTGTAGATAGATCGTTTCTTTTATATTGTTTAGGAATGAAATTATCATGTAGAAGCTTCTGATGAAAGGCTATGCAAAATCTATCCGAGGAAGAATAAACGGAACGAAGTGGCTGCATTTCTAAAGGGCTCGCAACAGATATCTGCGTATTACGGTACCTATTTCATGATGTTCGTTTACTCGCATCAATCATTCACGATAGTAGTGATGTTTTTCAGTAGATTCACTTGCGATTCTGAAAATTTTTTGCATTTAACTTCCGGAACCCCTTGCCGGAAGTGTGTGTATGTGTGTATGTGTGTGTATATGTATGTGTTTGAAAAAATGAACCTTAGTGTAATAACGTTGACAAGTTCCTAAAAGTTTCATAACTTCATTATTTACAATTGTGATTGAACTGTTTACAATATGCAATTACACGATTGCACCTACCGTAATGTGCTGAGTGTTTCATCGAAGTTAATGTCAGCCGGTGAGAGAGCGGCTATCATTGCCGTTTTCGAGTTTCCGCCCAGATTCTCGCGAAGTAGCCACGTAAGGACTGAATCTCTATATGGAATCACTCCTTTTCCTCGCTTCGACTTCTTCCCTGCCTGAACGTTCTTCTCTTTCAAATCGTTGTTTCTTTAGAAGTCATTTGTATAGAAAAAACTCACGAAAATTTCGCTGTTTTCAACATGATCATACTGCAGTATAAATGATTTAGATCTAAATCAAGTGGCAGAAAATACTGGCTATTTCAAATTGGATTATACTCGAGCACACAAAGAAACAAAGTGAAATATTTCTTTAGATAAAACAAAAAAGTCGTTAACAGAGAAAGACGCGAAATCGAAGTAGAATTTTTTCCATTCATATGTTTTATACAATTTGAAGTCTCTGCAATGGCTACAGGATGGAAAACTACTTTGATGGATATGCAGACGCTTCAAATTTTGCAGAAAATAAGGAAATTTAATTGTTTAGAGAATTTGTGAAAAAGGTGTGAGTGCAAAATTATCAAGTTCAAATGATGAATCGCAAAAATTGTTGTGGCAATACGCCGTTCAAGTGCAAAAAGGTACACATTTCATTCTATTCTTACTGCATTCGCGTGACACTTATTGACAAATTGCAAAAACCTTTTGTTGTAGAAGATAATAGCCGAAAATTCGTAATAATTTAATTAGACAAAAGAAAAAGGAATTAGCAGACAATTCTGGTTTTGAGATAGTTAAACAGTGTACTAACCTCTTCCGCAAGTTTACTGATGACGAGGCCAAGAGTGGTCAGACTTTTGTTTATGTTTGCTCCTTCTTTGAGTCGCTGACCTTCGGCTCCAGTTGAAGTAGCTCGTTCGCTTCCCGCCAAATCTACCAGCGATATTTTGGACACCTTAAGTAACAATCAGTAGCGTTTCCATGACTATTCTCACCTCACAATATCCATTTAGAGAGGTCTAATGATATTACCAAAGCTTGATAAAAGAGCAAACCAGCTGCAGAAATCCAAAAATCTTCTTGATGAAATATTTTATTCTCAAGAAAAAAAAGGCAAATTAGACTAGTATAGGCACATATGCAGCGGCTAGAAGTGTCTTCACAGGCACACTAGCCTTTCCTCATTCGACCTCACCCTCCAAACTTCTTACCACCCTGGGGCGACATAATGGCACCAGAACCTGGCTGGGTGAATATAGACACGTACTTGATAGTAGACCCGTAAGAATAAATTCTGCATATATATATATATATATATATATATATATATACGTGTATATACATGTGCATATATATACTCATATGTATTTATAACATATATATATATTATTATATATATATTTCATAGAACAAATAGAACACCGCCAAACGCTTTGCTCTTTATAGGTCAAGTCGAAAATACTACATTTTTGGCTAAGCAAATAACTTTATTAAAACACTGTGAGGTGCTCTCCAGCAAAGGCTCCCTATTTATAAGAAGACAAATTGCTTTTCATTGGGGCGTTCATTAATAATGCAAATGTAGTCAACCACTCACATTATCTGAAACCTTTCCAATGTACACTAAGGAAAAAGAGCAAGAGACTCAATAAAATTGAATAAAAAATAAAGACAATTCACAAGTTAACCTTTTCTGTGTCCAAATTGGCATCGGGACAGTGTCTTTTCTGTGTCAACACAATGGTGAACACTGCATGAGAACGTGACGACGTCGAGTTCATATTTGTTGCAGCAACAGTCCTGAGGAAGTTATCGTAGAGGAATATTGAAAGAGGAAATGAAAAACCAAAAGTGAAGAGATAATTAATGGTTAAATATAAATGCCTGCAGGAAAAAGGACGAAGGAATTGAGGATTAAGCTTTATCATGGTCAACGTTGGCTCTGATTGTATTTGGAATATCTGCTCAAGTCATACGCAACGACCATTCAAAGTGTCGCATTGAATCAGCACTGATTCAGTACTCATTAACCCCTTGACAATGCACAGTAAGCGGCAAAGTCGCGCGGCGGGCGCGTAGTGTTCAAATTACATGGAGGTAGTTTTCTAGGGTATTTTGTATACTCTTTGTCATTAAATGGGATTTCGTCGCTGCTAAATCTCAAAGGCTACAAATAGTAGAAACACTTGGTGTTTCGTCCAAATTCCGCATTTTTGAAGAGAAAAACCAGATGTTTACGAAAACCTCACGTTTCAAACTGTTATCGAACAATTCTATGCTGTTTTGACTGATCGATTACATTACCAGTATGTGCTTCTGAAGTCAGATATTACGACATAAGTCTGCTAGTTGCGTTATCATTTTGTCTCATAGGATACTTCTAAGTAGTGACTGAAAATGCGAAACCGATAAACTATTTGTGAAAGATGATGCTACACACTGCATGCGGTGCCACTTCATCGACTGCTCTCAATATATTTCCAATTATTAGCGCATTTCCGATGCTGTGACCTCTTCGAATTGCAGAACAATTTTGTTCTCTTGTTCTGTGGGTGATAACACTCATTATCCGCATACTCTGAACCATGAGCACATTTCATCGTAGTGGATTTAGCAGTGGACATGCGCACTATTTACGTCCTCTACGTACTTCTTCTTAGTTGAATGCCCTCAGGACGATTTGCTGCATCCCATCCAATATCCCACCTCGCAAATAACCTTTTTATAACCACAGGCATGGGGTTGTGGACACCAATTAGTAAGACAGAGACCTCCTTGTCCGTCCAACTGCTTCCGATTAGTGTCCTCTCTCCATTTTCACCAGTGGGTGTAGTCCCTGCACTGCATGATTTGTTTCGGTTCTTCCGCCTAACACGTTCAAGCATAAGTTCATAACTCTTTTTTCCGCAGATACTGATAGAAGCATTCATTTCTCACATTGAAGCCTAACTAAATCCTGTGTTATCAATAGTTCACGAATGAGAAGTTGAGTCGGGTAGCTTTGCGATACGTGACAACTCTGGCCGAAAAACAATTCGTGTCTGAATGGTATCGTCAATAAAAGATCTTGATCATCAGAAAAATGTAAGGTTAGATTGTGCACTCTCTGCAAAGACGTATACCACACTGCCCACTATTCGGTCACTCGGCTTCGTTATCTTCGAAGTTCCGCCGTCGGAAGTGGTCGGTTGAGCACATTGCTACAGTTAATTTGAGCATTCCACACTCCAAAAAAGACAAGAATTTGAAACTCCAGTCAATACTGTACTGTATTGTGCCCATTCACATCAGGAGACTTGATGAAAAGGATGGTAAATGGTCAAAAAGTGCCGTCTTGAATCCTCCTACGTATCAAGGCAGCGCAATACCAGTGCAAGAACTATCGACTCTGCGAGTATACATGCTGATCCTTGGAGCATGCAGAACATAAACTGTGGCTATCAGAAGTAGACGGTGAGAAGTGCTTTCATTTCACTAGATAGCGACGAAATGTACTTTCTCAAGGATGTCGTTTTTCTATCGAAAATTGCGGATTCCTAAGACGTAATGGCGTACTTCTTACCAGAAATATCTGCAGAGATCCGCTCTGTTATATGTTCATCTCTTCGAAAGGTGAAGTGTTTTCTGATCTGAACTTTACCATATAACTGTCAAGGGAACCCACAGTGATGGTCAAAAAATGGGTTAACCACCCCGAAGGTAAGGTGTATTCTTCTCTCCATTAGCACAGCGCATTAAGAAGGTCTTTCCAGAAGCCAAGCCCCGTAGTAAAGTCTCCAATTCTCAAGCCTTCAAAAAACTACTAATAGTCCAGTGAAATAATGAAAGGAGTTGACTGCTAATCGTCAGAAGTACGAAAAGAATTCAACAAGGGCAAACTGGTGATTGGTGCTAATGTGCGAGTAAAAGCAAATCGCTGCTGACCAATGCTGATTACATAAGTTTTTGATTATTGAATAATTTTTAGAAAACACTGAATAGGCCAGGGTCAGAAAGACGCATCTTTATTGAATAAGTAATCCCTAAACTGACAATTGCTAACTCTGTCGAAGCCTGATAGGGCTGGAAGTATGATTTTCTCAAAGATATACTTTTGAAGTTGGAAAGTATGGATCTCTGGGACACATGGGCATCGAAACACACGTTTCTCCAGTAAACAATCTACCATTCCGTGAAGATACGAATTCTTCAAAATCAAAATTTTGCTTCATAAGTATCAAAAGTTAATAAAACGGGCCGTCTGGTCCAAAAGTAAAACATATTCCGATTGTTTCGAGTGTTCTTTCAAGACCACGCTCAAACTTCGATATATCTAATAATTTTTTTTGAGCCGACATGTCCTGTGGTCTCTTATGGGCAACTTATAGAGTCCGATACACTTGTTTCGGCTTTGACAGCCTCATCAGTCGGGCAGTACCCTTCGTCTTAGCCAATCCTCTCGGGAGTCCCTACTCTTCCTATAAAGAGGTAGGCGATGACGAACGATTTACACAATCGCCGTCAAGTGGAGTAAATCACTAGATCGGCATTAGTTTACACTCAACTGCTTTTGGCTCGACCCCCGAAAGGATTGGCTAAGACGAAGAGTACTTCCCGACTGATGAGAATGTCAAGGCCGAAACACGTGTATTGGACTCTATTAATTGCCCATAAAAGACCACATGACATGTTGGCTCAAATAATAATGAAGGGATCTATTGAAATTTGAGTGTGGTTCTAATAAAACATTCGAAATAAAGGTATAATTATCAGATAAATTGAAAACGTATTCTACTTCTCAGTTATTACAGTGCACTAGGAAAGTCTTTTTACAAGCAAAACCTAGTACAAAAATCTTCACTGCTCAATCGCTATCGAGCGATTACTATTAGCATGATGAAAGTGCTCTATTCGGTATAAAGGCAAGGAAACACGAGCACATCCCTTAGAGTACGATTATAATTCACACAATTCGTAGTAAAAAATGGAGATTTTTGGAGCACTGAGCCTTATTTCTACTAGAATTAATTCTTCAGAAGTCTTTCCAGTAAAATTCAATTTTTTATAGCGGTAAAGTTTGCTTGGATACAAAATTTCACATACAATATCAAACAATCAACCGTGAAGTCGAAACAACGCACTCCAAACGCAAAACGGAATCTCTGTTTTGTTACTGGAACACACTCTTGCGGTCATTTCACAAACTAAGTTTAAAGTTTGAATTTTTTACCATTTAAAACATTTGATGACAACAGAGCCGTGAATAAATTACAAGGAAAATGTTATTTGACGCTGGAAACATGCTCCCATTCAGAAGAATGTATTTTCTTTCGGAAATATGAGAAATATGCCCACCCTGGGAGTTCTTTATACTAGAAAAATATTTATAGAAGTCTCTTTCGTAAAACACTATCATTCAATCGCTACAATGTTCTATCAGAATCTCACTTTACCAAATGAATGCCTATATTTTCCTTGTTGCGGCGCTAACAAAAACTGCTCGCCTCGGGCGTGGGCAACGGGGTTCGCTGTGCGTGGGCTTCTCTAACTCACGTCGTTGTCAAGGACTTAATCAGCTGTTATGTGTAGAACTGGTTTCGTGAGATAATCGCTTTACTGTTCGGTTCACAAATTGGAAAAATAGCTCAAAATAGGCTCAGCGGCTTCACAAGGATAAAAATGATAAAGCTCTCGGCGTTGATCAATCCCTGAGGGATGCGCCATGCATTCGACTTCAATTTTTAACTTCGTTTGAGGTGATTCAATGCATATCTGGCCTTTACAATGACTCGCGTGGCCTCCCGCTGAACCGAGTCAGTGCTGCTCATTGTTCCAGTCAAGTCTGAGACCTGCCTAGTACCAATTTACCGACCTCGGAGAGATGGATGGCTTGGTGAGCCATGAGCGCGAGATCGAGCCATTGACCTCGTGTGCACTTCAGCTCCTGAGCGGCTTCAAAAGTGTTTTGAAATACCACAACTTCCGTACCCACGTACACCATTGTGTGTACGCGACTTACGACACATTACAGGTCAAAATACAAGAAAAAATGTCCAAACTATGTAAGAACTGTACAGCACTTTTTCCATTTCCTACCCTTCCAAAAAAAGTAGCAATTTTCAATCAATAAAGACCACTTTAACAAATGAGATCTCTAGCACATCCTCAAAAAGGTTTCACTATTCCAATAATGTTGAGAATAATTGAATAAGTAAATATGTATATCTTTATAAACAAAATCAATGTCAAATACATTTCAGGGTTGCTTTTGTCTATAAGGGACAAATGAATGTCGGAATTTATTCTCTGGGAACAAACTTTTTCATAGGAGTGTTAGCAATCATTCGCAAGGTGAAATTTCTGGCTATAGCCCTAGCGGCCGTTTTCTGATACAGCATTTATAATGCTGTAGAATTCAAAATAAAATTATGTTCCACACAACCACGCAATTTTTTCTCATCTCTTTTATATTTACCTAGACAACACTTTTTCCTCAAAGTACTTGTATTTGTTCGATAGCACAGAGCTTCGAAGAACTCAAAATTATGTTTGTTTTTGGAGAAACTCCTTTGATAGCGCTGTAGGAGAAAGAAAAGGTTTGTGCTTTACACCCCTTTGGACAGAGCTCTTTTTTTGGACTTTTAGTAATCATTCGATACCGTAATATTTGCTGACTCCAACTCTTTGCATAATTTCTGGAAAGACCGTTTCTCTGCAGTGCAGCAGAGAGATATGCCACTCCTCGAAGCGCAAATTCATTGATGGTCGTGTGAAAACGGCCAAGTCCGCCCTCGCCTCGTCCCCACACCACTCCATGAAATAGCCAAAAAAACGTCGTCTTCGCGCATGCCGATCAATCTTAATTTCCCTGTTTTACTACAGAGAAACGGTTTCCAGAATAAGCACAGCGCTGAGATCAGCAGACATTACGCCATCAAATTACAGCCATTACTAATAATCCTAAGAAAAAGCTCTGTCTTGCGAGAAAAATGCGCGTGTGAAACACAAGGGATTTTCTTTTGCAACATCGCCATAAAAAGGTTTTTTCGAAAACCGGACACGTTTGGCTGTAACCAGAAATTTCACCTTTCGAATGATTACCAACAGTGTCATGAAAAATTCTTGTCCAGTGAACGAGGTCGGATATTCCTTTGTCCCCTTATAACCAAAAAGAGCAGGCTCATAAATATAGAATTTGAGGTCAAAATTCGACTCTGTGAGATTATTTCAACAAAAATGCACCATTTGGAATCATTGAACTAAAATGACGAAAGGGTTCCCTCTATTTACTCTATTTCCCTACTTCACCCCAATTTTTTCCGCTAAAATTGAAACGTAGAATTCTTCGCCAATTTTCCCCTGAGGAGTTTCATAGTTTCATCAAATCGACAACTATCCATCCATTTCGAATTACCTCTCTTTTCAAACAAATGTTTCTCTTCGTGAAGAGAATATTGCATGCGGGAATGCTTAGAACAATGAGCATCATTAGCGGAGGAAAAATCGCACACCTTGCTTTATTTCCCTCGTCCATTAAATGGCAGATATCTTGGTAAGAACAAACCGCCATCTTGGTCAGATCATCCACATAAGGTCCAAGAAGTGGATGCTCACGAACCCGAAGATTTCCTGGAAATATTAACTGAGAATTTTTCTAATGACACAGGAATAACTTAACAGTCATTGAGACATAGTTGTAGACAGCCATCATGTGACCACATCCTCAAGAAGTCCCGATAACAGCAGAACTCAGTGTCGTTAATAACTCGGTGCCATATTATTTTCATAACGAACACTGATAATCACAACGAAAAAGCTCTGGTCTATTTTTATAAGAAGTTTTTCCAATTCATTACATTACTTTTGCAGTGTTAAGAAACACGTGATTAGGTGCAGGTTGGCGCTTCCTGAATACCTTGTGATGATAAAATACCAAGAAGTCCTTAGATTTCATACGCAACACTGCTCTTAAAAATTTTAAAAACTTCAAAAACGAAGAAAAGACCCAACACGTCATGAGATATGTAGAGAATTCTAGAAAAGAAAACTAGAAATGTAGCTAAAAAAACGGTAAGCTAAAAATAAAGGATAAAGGATAAAGCTCTCGGCGTTAATCAATCCCTGAGGGATGCGCCATGCATTCGACTTCAATTTTTAACTTCGTTTGAGGTGATTGAATGCACATCTGGCCTTTACAATGACTCGCGGTGGCCTCCCGCTGAACCGAGTCAGTGCTGCTTATCCTCCCAGACAAGTATGAGACCTGTCTGGTACCAATTTACCGACCCCGGAGGGATGGATGGCTTGGTGAGTCATGAGCGCGAGATCGAACCAGTGACCTCGTGTGCGACGCAGGGCACCTCTAACCACTGCGCCACATGCGCTCAAGCTAAGAATAGAGTCCAAAAAATGAAGGGCGATGAGACTAAAAATGAAATATGTAAGGAAATGACGCACCGGTACTGTTTGGATTTAGTAGATCCTTTACTCGTTCGCAATAAATTTCCATATAAGATACTTCGACCGAGTAGTGTATATTACAATCGTTATTGCTCGCGACACGTTCAAACACTGAAACCAACACGAATTGGATAAATCGAAAAGAGAAATGCTCAATTAATGCATTTTCGACGTTATGCATTCTATACAACCGCACGGTGCGCCGAGTACTCGCTATGAGCTGTAGAGGAGTCACTTTCCAAATAATTTATTTCCACGCATGGAACTATTTTCCCATATTCATTTTAATTAACCGACAACTTGTCGAACATAAATGTTGTGACTGGCGTCGGTCCGGAAAAGCCTTATTCCTCACTTTAGAACAAAACTCCATGCTTCGCAAATTTTGTAAAAAATGTACTCGTTCAGAAAAAAATAAAGGGCGGCTTTGATTTTTTGAATTCCCGACAGTATTCTATATTATTGGCTGATGCAATACAGCTATGTCTCTCAAGAAATATAAAGCAATGAAGGATACAAAATCCGTCTTTCTTGATTGTTCTAAAAAACATTTTCCAGGAATAATATATTGTATTGGTGAAGAAAAAACAAAACTTACGGTCATTGCAAAGGCGCGGAATTATTCCCATTTCGAGCTCGTCACCCGGTTTTCCCATCATCGTGTATGATTTACCGCCACCCGTCTGCCCATAGGCAAATATGCATACATTATACCTGAAAGTTACATTATAGCACACTCTATCTCCGTAAGTTTGAAAAATCTGTGTGGCTTAATTTTACTAGATATCGAATTAAATACTCAAAATTCAAAATCAACACTTAGGTTTACTGGTGACCGTGATAAGTTCCTTTGATCACTATATCTACACACGTTTGCTACAACTTGATGCATCCTACGCGCCGTGTAGACCGTGCCCATCATTTACGCGAGGTCAGCAAATTGCTAGCAGATTTCTCTGGAGCATAGAAACACTGAGGTAACACTTAGGTAGGCTCCCCAAAAGTGAGTGTAGTGGCAAAATACCCTTTGAAATGCATGATGAGGAGTCAAATGCACTATGCCTCTCTTAAGCGTTTGTCAACGACGAACGCCATACCAAATATCTTCGAACTACGTAAGTCAAATGTGAAGCGCTTCCCTTGAGCATTCATCAGCGCCGAACGCTTTACCCATTATCCTTTTAGTACATGAGAAGCACAAACCCTTCAAATGCTGTGTTCGAGCATTTCTACGCCAAGATCCTGATATACTTGTATCTGGCTAATGAAATGAGCGTCATCCTTTGAATATGACCAATAGGAATAATCGAAATTGAATGAGTGACACTTGTCCGGCGTCGAACCGCTGATTGCTAAAATTTAAATGAATTATGTTATGTGATACAACTAGCAACTTCAAGAAACTAAGCCTTTTCGAATCCCATTAACTAGCAGTTGATATGTTACTCATTTTCATTGTTGCAAAAAATTAATTGCATTTCCATAATACATTGTTTACAATATTACAACATGACACATTCAGTTTCGCTTGCTCATAAGATAATTCAGTAAATAAAGACAATAAAGACAATACCTTTTTATACCATTACAATGTTTCCATAATATCCTCTCAGATGCTTAGTTTATAAAACCAATATACTCAATGGGTTGCGAAAGCGCAGTTGTTTGAGATGTCATACAGTAAAACATTCATAGGTGCCTCATTTAATCCATTTCAAGGGCAACCAAATTCTCATTCTTCCGATGTCGTGAAAGTGGCACCAAACTCGCTAAGAACTCTGCCTTCGACTCGAAAAGGCTGGTGACTGACTGACATGGTCTTTGGATCGATTTTGCAACGTTAATCCAAGTCCAACTTTGTACCTTTGGCCATTATGTTTCATACTGTTCAACATATAATTCTGTTCATCAGGTATTTCCTGGAAGATAAAGAAGACTAGAGTGCATTGTACCCAATGCATCTCATCATCATTTGAGTGTGATTTTTATACCACACACGGGTTCAAGATATATGTCTATCGAAAAGAAAACGTGAGGCAAATTTTGATCAGAGTATGCCATTCCTACCTTCATCAGGAAAACCAATTCAAACATATTGTTAACTCAAAATCATCGCGCGCACTTTTTTTTGCTAGAAGATTTTGGGATAAGATGCTCTGAATCCCATAAGAATCTCCAACTAAATAGACTGAAAAATACGAGGGAGACTCTCGAAATACTTTCAAGACTTAATCAAAAACCCTGCGGATAGGGAAATGATGTTGTTTGATCGAATTGCCCCAATCTTAGAGTTCTGTCGCTAACAAAAGTGTTTCCTAAAGGTTTCAGTCACATATCAAACACTCCATAAGCTAATGTCAGTAACATAATGACAATTTCCACCTCAAACAGACATTATTTTAGTGTAAAATCGCATCACTTTGAGGTAACCAATTGGATGACGTTTCCTCCAGTTTAATAAAATCAGGTTAATTGTATTGACTTAGCATTCTCCACTCAGAATTCTATATCAAGAAAAACTTGCTGAGAATAACTTTTCTTTGCCATGATTTATGCACAGCCTTATTTTTAAGCATCTCCTCAATGAATATGGGATGTATTCATGTAAATGATGGATAAATAAAGTATTCTAACCACAAGGATATTGTGATACGAGCTTAAGATCTACAGTATGCTTCGAACCAGCGGCTACCCTTGTTGGGGCTTGCGTGCTGCCCACTGCACCAGCCGGAGCTTTCATGATTATTTATATTCATTCAGCTTAACAAGCGAACAAAACACGGATGGCGAGATAATCCGCTCCGTTGGTGATCGGATGAACAACAGCAGAAATCACTGTAATACTGAAAAAATCAAACTTTCATGGGAATAAACTTCTCTGTTATCCACAAAAGCCGACGACCAGCTTGGAAGTGCATTAGCACGGCTATCTGGGAACACAAATGAAATCACGTTCAATTAGCTTTTATCGTCCCCAGTGAGCACATTAAATAACGGAGCCTTAAACTGATGCATGATCCACACCCAAATCCGGTTACCTCGATGGGTGACCGTTTCAGCATAACATAACGAATGGAAGGAGTGGAAATCGAGCGACATGAGAAGACGGAGTCATTGGAAAAGACGCTTTTCCAATTCATATTATATTCAACTTCGTTTCCACTTGTGCAGCAGAAGACTTCGTAATCAGATTTAGTCATGATTTGAGGAATGAACCCAAATAAGCCACAAGAAAACGACAGAAAAAAACGCCGAAGAGACAGTCTATTTCAAGGATTGATTTCATGTGCCTTTCGCGCAGTTATATACGTACTATTATTACTATTCTGAACGGACCCTATTTTGAGGTTTTGACAGCAGTCAGAATCAAAGCAGTTTTTGTCAGTATGTTCAGATGCCAAGCGACTGCATAAGGTGTTATTTTTCATTCCTCTAAAACGAAAGCTATCCCGCGTAGCAGAAACATTTTGATTAGTTGACCAAAAAAAATATAGCAAGTACACTATATGGCATGTAATTACATTGATTATGATCATCTAAAACCATGTTTGGAAACCTTCTAGCCGCTTGTAAGTTTTGCGGGCCGAACAATAGAAAGATGGTTTTCAGAAGCCAACCCACCTTGACGAAGGTTATGACTGATTGCAAGTCGACACTGATTTCAATACTACGCCGTGATTCCTCCAGACGTTATGATATGACATCAAAATATCACAATACCTTGGAACTGAGTTCATTTTCCCACTCTCATTGCTTCGCGAAAACGTTTCGAATGCAAAATTTCCATTGTTCTTTATGGCGAATCATCTGGTAGACTTGCTTTCCACAACCTTTCGAATTCTACTCGATGATATAAATCGTATTAATCGTCCGTTTATTAGTTCCTCAGATCACGGCTGCAACTCTGACTGTAATCTTTCTGTCAGGTAGAACTATTAGTTTGCGTTCGCTCAAATTTCTTTGAAGCTTAACGTCTTCAAAAACATTCTTACACAATGAGAAGACTCATTAATTAAAAGGAAAAAAGTAAACGACATTAATTCATTTCTCTAATTATTCGGTCACACCAACAGAGAAATGTCATAGCGTACGAAATGTCATCGATGTTCAGTATTTTATGACACCTAATACAGAATGTACGACGCGTTCCCCAGAGCGCATGGGTCAGAGGCACTCTGTGATACACAGAATCGATGTCTGGTTGAATCCCGTGCTCCGATCTCACCGAACCCTACATCACTCCGAGTTTGACGAAATATTACGATGAGAGGGTAATAGAACTCTTCTGGTACAACAATAGATCATTGGCAGTCGCTTTGAACAATTTCTTTTATTCTTTATAGCACAGTGATATTTATGACCATAATTTACTCAAGTTTGCAGTGGTCCATTTCATCGGTTTATTTTTCTACAGAACTAAGAAATTATAATAGTAGATTAAGTTTTTCCACCTCTGTTTATAGATGATGTGTCGCACAAGCGTATTCCTGATCATTGGATTGCATAACACATAACAGAGGGTTCAGAGGTAGTGATAAGACCACCCAAGTTGAGGAACTCGACGTTTGCACCCGTGAGACCAGCTACGCCTGGACTTACGCCAGGATTCATAATTGTTGCGGGAAAAACTCATTCACAAGGCAGTAAGCACGCCCCCGATTCAGGCGATCAGTTTTGCCAATGGTGGCAATAAGAGAATGCTCTTGAAAGTCATGTTCGCAGGGCATGGAAAAAGGATGTGCTTAATACTACCAGAACCTGAGCATCGTGTTATTGCTACCCTAGTAAGTCGTGCAGTCATAAATGCGAATTTCAATAAAGAAGGTGTAGAAAAGTACCAGCGATGTTTTGTTTGCACAACGTAGAAAAGAAATCACGCTGTTATATGGTTATTAAAAAAGAAGTCTGGAAACTCACTTGTGGTAGTGCCGTTCATACCAATGATACATCGTGAACCGTTAGCGATTTCCCTCTGATTAAAGGGCCGTACACGAACGGCAACCTTTACAGACGACATTGCAATACAGACTATAGAGTGCGTAACAAATCAGTCGACTGACGCTAGTTCCATATGTAACCAAATTATTGGCGAAAAACTGGAAAGCATAAAAGGAGTAATAAGGGAGACAGAAGAAGGCAAAGAGAGAGAGAGAGAGAAAGAGCGCGGAAGCAAGAGGGACGGACAAGCATAGCCGCTAAGTAAAAATGACGACATTTCAAAAAAAAATGCTTCTTAAGCGAGCACGATGTAGGTATGCCGGAAATAACATATTTTCGTAGAAAAACACTTTTATACTTAACACCGCGTGGCCTGCACGCATCGAGAGCAACTGCATTTCACACGAAAACAATGGCCAATAGCATCAAATCGACGTATTTCAGCTCATTTTGAAGTTTATTTTTATTATTTTTGCGTCCATTACTTGGATTTTAACTTTCTGTTTGGTTTGGAGTTTCGAAGCATTCGCGTTTGTCGAATTCTTTTCATGTTCGGACTAAAAACCTTAATGGACTAAAGGTGAAAGAAGTCTATGTAGTGGAGTACATAGACATAGAGAACTTATAACAATGCGAAATGCATTAAAAAACTATCAATTCCGAGTATTATTAATTAGAATAGCTGTCAGCTCAACTGGGTTTATAAAGCGAAATCGCATACCAGAGCAAACCTGTCAAAGGACGGTGACTGATAGCTGACATTGAGATGTTGAAGAATGAGTGGTCGTGCAAACGTGCCTCGGTAGTGTAGTGGTAGAGCACGCGTCCCCGGATAGGATGAAACGCGGGTTCGGTTCCCGCCTGAGGCCGCGTTTTTGCTCACCACTCAATTCTCTATGTAGTGGCTTAGAAAAAATCAAAGTTTCGCCTTGCTATAGAAAAATGACCCGTACTGTGTAAGCGAAAATCTGCAGATTCTTGTAGGTTTTATTCCAACCAATAAAGTTCAATATGAGCCCAAGAATGTTAGCTTGAAACTGAAAGTTATCACTATTTTGTTATAGATAATGCAGTGGATTCAAGGCATGTTAGGTGTTGAGCATTAGCACAATCACGTAAAATCGGGGCTTTTAGTAGTTACGCGCACTGGACTCAATGCATTTCCCTTCCGGTGTTTTTTACCTGACGAGATGTTTTTTTATTAGCTCTTTCGTAATCACAAAAATTCACATCATTTGCTGTCTAATTTCTATTACAAAGCACGGTACACAGTGAAACGAAATCTGGAACAATAGCATTACTGTTATAAAAATGTCTTTCATGCAGAACTACAACTACATAAGGGTACGCTATCAATGAAACAGCTGGAGTATATGGGTCATGCTGTGGTTAATTGCCGTTTGTACTGACACAATAACAAAAACAAATGTTGTTAATGAAGATGGTGAGCGATGACTTTATCAATTTGGTGATGTAGAAGGGCAATTCTTTTCCCTTACAAGCCTTTTAGCTTAGAGGAGTTTGCGATCGCAGCAGAAAAATGAGCGCAAAATGTGAGCCAGATGAAAATACAGAGAAAGAATGGTGTTATCTAAATCTATTACATCTTCATTCCTTGATTTTTCAATCATTACTCTCCTCAACAGCGAAATGCACAACTAATAGTACTTCTGTGGCATTCTTGATAAATAAAGGATAAAGGGACCGATTCACGAAGAAGACCACATGAGCAATTGACTCATCGAGATTCTTTACTTATCATTTCCAACGAATATGACAAAAACGCTTAGAGGATTTAGTTGACCCTTCCAATCTTCAACGACCAGTGGTTATACAGGGCAAGTGTTCGCCATAAAGAATGTATATATGATTAATTTAGCAAATGGAAAAATTAGTAGAAGCAGGTAAGCCTAGTGAGTTACTTGAATCAATATAATAAAACTTGACTAGTGCATAAGATAGGAATCAGAGGATGGAAGAAAAAAGTAAGCGTGAACGACATGCGAGAGATGGATTAGAAGTATATACAGATCCCGAAACTAGCAAAATGACAATGTAGCTCGATGTGTTTCTTTAAGCCTTTCCAAATTTTGAACGTTAGTGGCTTACGTACATTTCCGTATCGTCCGTTTCATCAGAGCCATACGCCTCACAGGCCACCGCTACTAATATTAGGGAGGGAAGAACATGATTCGGTGTGCACCACGTGAAATTTTGTGGGTTCCACAGTTTTTCAGTCGATGGCTTTACGGTTTTTATCAACCATGTAGACATTGCCTTTCAATCGACAGTTAACTTTGCGTCGAAATAACCTTGTACATGAGTCACTGATGTACAAACCTCGGGAAGGTTCAAAAATTTTATCGAGATATTTTGGACTTTCAGAGCGAGGTTGAAAGGCAATGTCTACACTGACAACAATATGAAAGTGAAACAAAGTACTAGCACTGAATTCAAGACAAGTTAATGACTATGCAAATATGTATAAGGAGAAAAGTATTCGGAAACTACATTCAGAGCACATAGTGATGTTTTACAGGTAAACGTACCATCAAGTGGAAGATGAAAGCTTCATAATCAGAAGCGATTTTGCACTTGCTATGGTGCTCAGCTGGATTCAGGAGATAATCCTCTTGTTTTTCAGTGCAAAAGTGATGTAGCACATAATTATATATGAACACGTGGATCTGCTTGGCATATTTTACAAATAGATATTTCTAGTCAAAAACAGCAAAAATGAAAGGCCTCATTTCTCTGTTCACGAAAAAGCCTTCGATCAATTCACTCACCAGTCTTAGAGATCATAAGGGAAAAGGTCGTAGACATTGTCATAGATGAATTTTTAAAGTAAGCAACGATTGGGTGAAACACACATCAGCGTATGCGGAAGATTGTTGTGGATGGATTTTTCAGTTCCACGAAGGAATTTGGTAAACTTTTTTTTGAAACTAATGGAAATGGGGAAGGGGGAGGACGTGCTTGAGTGGTTGTGATGCTCGTCGCAGCACGTGCGGAGTCGAGCTCCATTCCCCACGGCTCTCCGACAGTCAACTACAACATCCGATGGAATGACACCACCAGGATGTCCTGAGATTGCAAATAGCTGCTAACCAGTATTTTACGTCATCCAAGAAGAAAATTAAAAACGAATCGAATGCTAGATGTATTGGAATGCGCAAAAAAACTGTTATAACGGATCGCGTGAATAAACAATTAATAGATAATAATGGAAATAGAAGATCCAATTTACACCTAATATTTTTGATATCTTCCTGTTGGAGATAAGTGGAGCACACCATTCAAATGCTACGGATTGTAGATATTTTCCGCCAAAATATTGGGCTACTTGAGAAAGACAATGTGTCAATGAGGCTTCTAAGAAATCGTAAGAAAAGAAGGAGAAAAAATAAAGAAAGAACATGCTCTTATGGGAATAGAAGCAGATACAGCGAGATAGAAGGCGATTCTTTCTTCGCTGGGAGATTGTCATACGTAAGACTTACGGAAGGACCAAATTTCAGTGAGCTTATCGAGCAGTCCGTAAAGCTAAGGGTCTCTTGAAGTTATATAAGCATAATTTTCTTTAAGCTTTGAAACCTGCACTGCACTCAAACCAGCTAGTAGTACATCTATGTGCGGTGCAGTTCACATACATAATGAACGTATGACCGTCAAACTACAAAGTACATCCCTGTGATTAGGTCTGTTCGTTTAGGATATTTTATGTACTTTTTTCGACGCTGGATTGGAAGTATCAAATAGATAAGTAGATAGGTTAAAGTTAATAAACTGGTTTTCAGCCACTACTTCAAGCCCGGAGACGGTTTACGCTGCACTCGCTTTCTATTGCGTATCTGTTTTATTCGCAGAATTGATGTTACATGTGCGAAGCGAAATTGGTAGTTAGTAGTCACCATTTCGTAGATCAAAACCGTATATAGTGCACTAAGGCTGTGCCAAGCTTCAGGCATCTAAATTTGCCTTTAACTTTTTTGGAGAGAACTGTTTTTACGTTTCGCATAGTGTGGCCTGGTATCAACATTGAGCATCACGAGAAACTTACAAATAACTTCCTAAATTTCACTGACTATAGGAAAAAAAAACAGCAGCCTTCCAGTCTTGACTGTCACAACAGAGATCGAAGCTCCCTCCTTACAATAATCTGTACAACTCATTATTTCTTACTTTTACGTTACTTTCAAAAACATTGTACGCGTGGGTGGATGAAGATCCTCGTGCATTGCATTTCTGCTAATGACAATGATGACCATTTATTATGTGTGCAGCAGCAAAACGTAGCGACAAACACATCTTATAACAAAAGCTTTTGATCCTATCTATACACAATAGAAACTTGTTTTTGGCATCGAAATAGATTGTTCGACCGGTCAGTTCGACCACCAGCAGTATTTAGAATTCACGTGTACGTGTCTACTATAAATCGAAACATCACCAGCGATGATGAACTCACCGTGCAGGGTTTATTCCTTCTTCGTGTGACGACTGAATTTCTTTTTAACTTTGTGGTGAAAAAAATCATTTGAACGAAAGCGATCATATGACGAAATGTGAAAGACTGAATTTTAACGAAATCTCCATTATTTGTTGGAACAGGTCATGTCTCGACCTCCCTACGATTGGCCAATTCGGAACTCCCACTCCTATCAGTGATATTCTTCTTTCTCAAATAGGAAACTTCTACGAATACGAACAGCTGCCGTGAGTGGTTTTTATATCCCAGCTTTTTGAAGGGCGATCACGCCATATTTGACTTCTTCTGCAGGTTTTTAGGAGAATATGAAGCTCATAGTGTGAGGACATTAAGCTCGCGCCAAATAATCACATGTTGAAATATTACAAAACTGGATTTCTAAGCTTATAGATACATATATACTGTTTTTACATGAATTGCAGTGCATTGAGGAGTCGGAAGAAACTTGCATCAGTAATTGTTATGGCAATTACCAAGGTTTCAAGCTGGAATTCACGATCTTCTTGGGTTACCTACTGACAGCTAGCCGCGCTCACCTAGTGGGTAGGAACCTAAGGCGATTCCGAACTGTCACTCATGTACATTGAAGTACATAGTGCAGTCTTTTGAGCGTATCAATATGCTATATAGAAGCAACATTCAAATCAGGACACTTACGTAGGCATGCATTAATGCCACCACTTGTATGAATCAGTCCGACGCAATGAAGAACGGCATTTTCCCTAGAGTTCACTTGTGGTCAAAAGTAATCACACGGGGCCGCGTTTGGCCTGACTTCACTCTCCCCGCCAATCCGCGATCAGCGCCGTAGACTCTTCACGTAAAGTGAACCATTCCTTCATGAAAAACGTTATCAAAATATGGAAATGAGGAAAATCAGTTCGATAAGCAGTTCGATTTATTGGAGATGTTGGGAACGAACAAAGAAAGAAAAATGAAAGTGGCTGCTTTGGAGGGTGTAGATCGATACAGAGTTGAGGGCAATAAAGAGAATGCAAATTTCGCGAGTAATCTGGTGGTGGATCGATTGTTTGTTGCCCAGGGCCCAGTACCCCTTGGGGGCGAACGGTGTAAATAGAGACAGTGTTGAGATAAAGAATAGTGACGCTGTAAGCCAGCAGATGACTTTAGAAGCAGAAAAGTATTTTCTGAACAACAGAGAGTCGCTACATTATAAAAGTCG
The DNA here is from genome assembly GCA_019055375.1 of Parelaphostrongylus tenuis. NCBI lineage: Eukaryota > Metazoa > Nematoda > Chromadorea > Rhabditida > Metastrongylidae > Parelaphostrongylus > Parelaphostrongylus tenuis. The sequence continues at coordinate 105,664 of JAHQIW010007281.1, forward strand.
TCACTCTACTTATTATTGATTGTGCGGTGAGAATGAGTGGGATGCGTGATGAGGAATTTAATTGGATGCTGACATGTGCCCATCGAAGTCTGTGCGTCTTCGAGAATTTTCAGATATGAGCACAACTGAAGAGATAGATATCAATAGTAGTAACAACCACGCAGATCCACTGTTTAGTCATTTCACTGCAGTACAATGTATTCTTAAAGAGTTACTATATCATCTGCAATCACTGAGACGCAAAAAAATGGAACAGCAGGAAAATTGGTATTCGCCTTTATGATGCGCTAGAACTTTTTGTCGGCTTTTTTGTGGTCTACGAAAAAGTAGCACTCCTATAAAGTACTCAGCTGTTGTTGTATTCATTTCGAAACGGAGTTCACCATAGTAAATGCTAAACTATTCCCTCGAATAGTCCCTGTTTCTACAGTATCGTATGTGCCCTATGTTGTCCATGTTTATTATGACAACATTTGCTTTTGGGCAGAGAGCTGTGTCACTTGACTGCGTGCCAATTTCGCAAGGTGATTTGCACGTTTGCGTCACGAGTTAGAATGAAGGCACATGACCCATCTACATGGTATATATGCAAGTTTACTTCTCCACAACTTTTTCTCTCCTATTAAATTTTACCAATTTGCATGCTATATACGTCTTTTTATATGTCTTGCACATTCTGGTCCTCCTATCAACACCGCCCAGGAGGATTATAAAAAGCATCATCAATCATACCCAGGAATTAGCTGGGCCAATGTTCGTGCAGTCTAAATCTCCATACTCTTTTACTTTTGCATATAAACACACTGAATGTTGCACTGCTAGTAGCACCAAAAATGGTCAAACTCAAGTCTGAAAACCTGCTACGGGGCAGCATCGAAAAGCCACTCTTGGGAAATCTTACAAAAAGAACTATTCCATACTGTGCCAAGTAATACCGACGAGCACTCAGATACCGATATATTCTTATACATCGATCTATCCAACATGTTAATACATCAGCCGATAGCCACGGGTAGCATTCCGAGCTTTTTTGTGAGGGCATTTATTTTCAGTTTGGCCTCTGACGGAAATGTTGAATTGCTGCTTAACCGGGGTGATTCTGCTAGAAGACTGTGCTCTTCTTATATCGCTGTTCGACATTCAAGTTTACATCCTGATTAATTATTATGTAGGGAGCTGCCTATGAGAGCTGCAAGGACCTACAATAAGGTGAGAGTATAATTGCTCATCACGTCATGGTGTCGTTTACAAGAAGGAATTGGTTCTCGACGTACACCAAAGCAATCTCTGAAGAGTAGGAAAAATTCGATATTTCCATCTGACACGCACGTACAACTTGAGCCATGGCGGACGTGCATGTAGATAATTTCTCCTGAAGTGACTATTCCTCGAACGACTGGAGTCCTCTGGGAAGACGAAAGTAACAAATGGAAAACGGGTGTCCGAACGAGTTCTTCGATAATTAACGAGATTACAGAAGGGATAGGTGAAAAAAAATCAGATGAATGACTGTACTTTTTCAACCTAATACGGCAAAATATTCTATAGAAAGCACTGTGTAGTGAAGAAAGCGAAGTGGAAACAAGAAACGCATAGATTATGTGATCAATTGAGGAAGAAAAGTAATACCTAATAATGAGACTTCTTTGGTTCTACAATACTTTGAGCATCGATTTCCGGAATTCCACTGCTAAATATGAAGCAAAAAACCTAAATGAACCGTCATTACAGTATTAATATTGGAATTCTGACGTAATTGGCTCCAGTAAGAGCACAACCAGTCTCATTTCGGGACATCATGCGAAGCAGTCCATTAAGTTTTGTCGTCATTCATTGTACAAAGTAAACTAGTTTCCTGGGTTTGTGATGAGCATTACTAAGAACTCGTTTTTAGCGAAAAACTTTCATTGCCTGAGAATGTCGTGAACGCTTTATATTATTGAGAAAATTAGTGATTATCATTGGCGAATACGATGCGTCTACACGTGTGAGAAACAGCTAGTGAACTTAGCCGATTCCAAATAAGAGACTGTTTAACCGGTTAATTCTAACAACATTATGTTTATACAAAAGAAATTGAAGAGAAAATTGAATTAGGAAAGAAAACAACTACCTAATCACAACTTACCAACAGAAAATGTCTTTTTAGAATTACAAGCAGTTTAATTTTCATTGACTTACTCTTTCACATTGTTTCTCAGTACACTTTTGGTTTAGGCGGGCCGAATCAATTATTATAACACGTGTTTGCGACAAAGCTGAAGCTTGGATTGAGATAATTAGAAAATGGGAATATGAATAAACTGGTGTTGGTGAGGAGTTTCTTTATGGCCGGTCACGAAAAGAATGTCTGCTGTTTCATCTAGTATTCAGACATTATTCATGTACATGGAACTTTTCTCTATCAAAACAGAAAAATTATTGAATCGCAAAAATCTTTTTGAAGGAATTCTCGAACTCGTCATATCTAAGATAATAAGCTTTACAGCATAATTCCATAAACACTCTATACTTCACAAGAATGCTGACATACGAGCGAAATTTGGAACCTGCTGTTTCAATGTAATGGACTCAAATCTCAATTATGTCTGAGTGGTTGGAGTCGTGACGAAATAAATTCCGGGTCAAAGTTAGGTTCGTAACAAAGCATTATTGTGCTTATAAATTACATCGTGCCCTGTCGTCTATAATAAAAATCAGGCAGTGAATAAAAAAATTGAGTTTGTTAATTACAAATTACACACCGTTGAGAATTTGAGGTACAAACGTTAGTGGTTTTACAGCAGTTTTATGATGTTGCAATCATATAGCAAATAATGCTGAGTGATATGCAAAAAAAACTAAGTCCTGGCCAAGAGTAGAACATACATTTCTTTTTAGCGTGGGCGTACGCTAACACTACACTATCGTGTCTGTTGCTCTGCTATCATTCTTTTTGTGATACAAGGTATCAAAACTGTATTTTATCGTTGAGAGCAATAGTGACAACACTTGTGTCGTTTTCTTTTCTTTCTAGTTCAATTCTACTTACCAACCTAGTGGACGGAAATCATCGTTATTTCAAATTCACAACTTTTCCAGGTGACTAAATAAAATGGCATATAACAGTGAGTAGTTTTTGGTGAAATCTGTGAATTTAATCCACTAGTTGTCAATTTCACAAATGAATCTTCAAATCGAGCACCTCTGAACAAAAAGTTGATGTCAAATGCACTTTCCATGGGGCTAAAAAGATTATAATTAAGTGGAAACCAGACGAAGATAGTTCGATCTGATTGACAGCATATTTTGGATAATATTAGGTAACCAAGTTTAGTGGAAAATTGGAATAATCAGATAAAAATGAACGTTACACAAAGTTCTTGTAGTTACGTCATTACCGACAAGCAACGTAGGCTAAAAGTTCAACAAAAGTACAAAGCTCACTCCTATTTTGAGCTCCAATCATATCACAATTGCAACTTCCTCATCATGTGTTTAGATATTTCTTACAATCAAAAGTGTTAGCATATTTTCAATGCAAAAAACAGAGCCGAAAATCACTGCAGTAGATGCTGATTTCCAGTTAAGAACTTATTGAAATTCAAAAATGAATGTAAAAATAGAATAAATGACGGTTTTGGGTTGAGTGTGAGGAATAGCGCGACACAGCTGATTGCAGCGAGAATGGCAAGCTCCGAGGGAAAAGCCCTAGTTGGGCAGCCGCTGGCTGAATCGATATCCAGCAAAATGCACATCTATCGATCTGCCAACTTTCAGCTTTCGCTCTAAAAGAGTTTAGTGATCAACTGTAGGAAGTTGGTGAGAGCGAACAATCAGAATAGCACAAGTGAAGTCTAAAAACCATAGTTAGTTAAATAGATCAACAAAAACGTTTGGCATATTCCCACCTCAATGATTTATCCTTGTGAGCTTCTATAGATGTGGAACTATCACCTATACTTGAAACACGTCACCTAGCACGATTAGAGATGTTAGGAAGATGTTCGATATATTTATTTGGGCAACACACCTATGCATGAGCAAAGAAAGATCGGTTAGCTACCTATGAACTCTTGCCAAATCTGTGAGAACAAAGGACAACGTATGGAATATCAGATGTCCTCCGTGTACGTTGTGCGGGCTGCATAACGAATGTGGGCTCCACTAGTAAAATCTGTAGTTATTCGATGATTCATGAGATTAAGCTGTGTAGGTGTTTTTTTTTGAAATTATTGCTTTCAATCTTGTTAATGCATGATTGTATTAAACCTGCATCCTATCCGTCTCGGTATGTATATGTAGAACCTAAGATGGGACACTGTAAGTTACATTTTAGAGTCTTACGAGGAAAAGTGGTGGCGAACACCCCAACTAAAACGGAAAAAATAAATGACGTCATTGCCACGGCCACGAATGAGCTCCGCAATCGTGTCAGAGCGAGTGCAGAAGGAATGGCAAAAAATATTGGAAGGTTCTACAGGGAATCATACGTTCAAGTTTGCTATCGCCAGAGATTAGAATACGGAGAAAGGTCACAGGAGGACGTATGAAAAATCTCAAGCCGGAACACGCTAACTGAAATGACTAGCCGAGATAGTTGACTTCACCGATGTCAATCCTATAACAATGAAACACCACATGGTTTTTCATGAGCAAGTCAGATGAAACTAGCTCAGATCAATCATATCATGGGCTGTGGAAAGATAATCAAAAATGAACTGACCACGGAAGAGTGGAAGAATATTTGAAGTCACGCGAGCTGGTCAAAAGTATTCACAACGGTTGAGGAAATTTGTCAATTACATGGCGAATCGACGGCCCTCAGACGTCCAGATGAATTAGTCGCTTCATCAAGAGGGAGAAATGTTTCGCTATTGCGGAAAAACCGCTCTTGAGAGCTTCAAAATTAGTTCAATACTGCATAACGCCACTGCTCAATGCAAGTAGATTCTTTATTAACAAAGAAGCAAATCAAAGCAAAGATTTCACTGTTTTATAAAAGCATCATGCCGAGAAGCACCTTTGCTAAATGAATTGAGTGAAGTGGAACACTCAAAAGGACTGAAGCTAAATCTGTGATTCACCTATATCGGAGAGGCCCTCTTCCACAAATACCAGCAAGGCCATGGCTCTGCTACCACTATTGGGTTTGATCTGGAAGGCATACATCGAAATCAGATTGAGTCAAGCCGGCAACTATTTTATATTCAAAATATACGAGAATTCTTTTTCTTTCTGCTGGTGTACTCATAATACACGCCCTCGGTATGGATGCAACGCGGGTTTGACTTTCTCTTGGGACCGAATGTTTCGTATACACTGAACCTTCCTAGACGTTTAATTAGGAAATCATAATGCTGTTGAAAGTAGTGGAACAGATAAATAATTCTTGGTTAATACTGTGTCAATGCTAAAAACTTAAGAGGATTCTATTCCTTTGTCCCTACGATGTATTGAATATAAAAACTGTCATTTATTATTCCAAAGTGCCCTTTCGAAAATATGAAGACTTGTCTGACTAGATGTGTTTCGAAATAGATTACCTTTGATAACCAAATCAAATTCTATTCCTTTACTGAATTTACCTCTTGCCGATAGTCCTCCTTTTTCAATTGAAACTATCACGAAAGAGAATTTCAATGTCTTACGACGAAGTTTTATCATTATTATCCTTTATAAACAAGATAACAAGGAATAAATCTAAGGCGTTATTTTTTGATATCGTATAAATGTGTGCTCTTGCATCCCATGTGTCAAAGTCTCCATATTAAGCCGTGCTTGCAGCGTGTTCTTGTCCAACAATGTCCATTCCCTGACTAGCTGAAATCAATCTACGACAATGAAATTAAGCAGCCGAGATAAAATCATATAATAAAAATTTTTGCTCAGAATTTGTCACTGACATCATGAACAGGAAGGTCGCGGCTGAAACTGATCCTCCCGACGTCCTTCAATCGAAACTTGATTTGTGAGCCCTTAATCGGACCCTCCTCAACTGTTACAAATCCTGAAATTTCATTGATTAGCCGGTATTCTTCGTGAGGTGATTCAATCAAAGCAGTGCTTAGCCATTCGAGTATTATGCGTATATATTGTTGCCTACAAAACTTACATTGACACGTTATGGACCAAATGTATGAAAAGTCACACACTGCTGACAGTGCCGCGTCACAAGTAATTAGCATCAGAGCGTGCCGCATTGAAAACATGGTATTTAATTGATAAATTGAAGTTTTGAGAGACTATCATGGAAAGTGATGGAATATTGCAAAGGAGAATTTTATAGAGGATTTATGGTGAAAAGAGCACCCAAGTGCCAAAAAATCACGGGTTTACTGAAAAAAGCGATTTTGTCGCGAAAAGTAACATAGCTCCAACTGTTCTGAACACTTTTTTCTTATTTCATCTATATTTCAGTAGCGATTCGACACCCCGAGAAATGCGAATTTTGAGAATAAGCTTGATTTTGAAAAAATCTTTGTAGTAAATTCTCCTAACGATTGGAAGATAACGATTTGCTTAGAGACAATTGAACCGTTGATCAACTTCACAGTAAATTTATTGGTATTTACAAACTAATCTTGATTCTAAGAAAACTTTCTCGCTACGAAAGGAAAAGACTCTTAGCGTTAATTAATCCCTGAAGGATGCACACGCATTCTACTTCTTTTTTAGGTTAGTTCGAGGTGATTGAATGCTAACCGGTCTTTTCGATGACTCGCAGTGGCCTACCGATATATCGAGTCTGCTATTCTCCCAGACAAATCTGGTAAATTCGTCGACCCCGGAGGGATGGAAGGCTTGGTGATTCTTGAGCATGGTGGGATCGAACCATCAACTGGTCGACCATGTTAGTCGCACAGCACCTCTAACCACTGCGCCCTCGCGCTCTCTTTGGCGGAAGAATGAAGTTACGGGAATTACTGGGAGGATTTCCATGAGCGTATTTTTTGCTATGATGTACTCGCACAAATCCTATAAAATTCCCTTTTTCAATACCACAGCCACATCAATGGTATAACAGCTGCATTTCCAACATTTATTTTCACATTTCTTTCGATAATGTAACTTTGTAATTTGAAAATACAGTTTTTTACTTGTACGACTGTCACAAAAGGACATATATAGAGTGAGTTTTAGTACGTGGTTGAAGCCTTGATAGAGTTCGCATTCATCGATTTGTGGAGTACTTCCTTGGAAAGAACGCAACTGCTTCACCCATGTTTTTCAAACACTTCATTGATAATGTGAAATTTTTGTTCAAGATATTCATGAATTAAACGATCATAATCTCTCAGCAGCAGTTGCTGCTATTCATACATTACTATTGATCCACAATATCCTTTGTTGCGTAAAAACGTAACAATCAGTAGTTCGTATTCCTGCCCTTAATTAGATTAACAGTAGTCATTCAATAGCTTCAGAAGTGGAGAATTCGCTACTAGCTTATCTATGAAAAGGCTTTCTAGTGCGCTCTTCCGATGTGGCGGAAAACCCCACGTCGCTTCTGGGGTAGTTAACCCGTTGTTTGAACTTTATAGCAGATTTTTTTGGGCAGATATATAGCAAAATTCAGATGATAAAGGCACTTTGTGGTCACGAAAAGCCGACATATTATTGGAAAGACTTCTATGAGCATAATCATTCAAGAGAACGTTCATGAGTTCTAGTGATCCTTTTTTTCATTAGGAAGACGACATTTTGGTAAATAAACTTTGTTCCAACTCTTGCCCATTCTTGTTGCCTATCTTGCCAGAGTGAGACCGTCTTTTCCCACTTCATTCTTACGATAGCTTATAAGCGACTCCAAACATCGAGCAAGTACTTCCTAGAAGTCGATTAGTCTTCTACACTTGGACATTACTTTGCCTCGAGCACCTCTGGTCGTTATCAGAGAGTAGGATGAAATTCTGGGTGACAACACCTTTTTTGATTATTCACCGATTACCTCTTCATCACCTTCTCTTCGTATGATTCGGGACAATGAAGTACAACAGGAGCTGGGGTTCTCAAAGTTTTCGCTTTTCGGAGCTTAGGAGGGTCAAATTCTTAGGAGGGACTCACAGTCTTCCCCATCGATTACTTTGAAGGCAGACCTTCGAACGCAGTGAACATCGAGTGGTCGAATATTGAGCAGTGTGGAATACGTCTGTGAAGAGAGCGCACAAGGTAACCTTACTTTTTCCTACGACTCAATACCTTTTACTCAAGGATTTATCCAAACACAACGTTTTTCGCCAAGAGTTGTTTCGTAACGCAAAGAAACTTGACTCCTAATCGTATACGTGAACTATAAATAATGCGTAGATATCAACAAGGACTATGTTCAAGAAAGAGTGCTTCCATAAGCATTAAAGAAAGACTTAGAGCTCCAAACTTTAGTTCAACTATGATAAGCGGAAAAACCAAGGCAGCACGCAGCGGGGGATTACTTCCACAAGTGAAAGTCGGAGGAAGACACTCATCGGAAGCAGCTAGGAGGGCCAGGAGGTTTTTTACTTTACTAGGAGGAGAAAAATGGGGGAGAGGGGAGGCGGCACACCACGTGTCAGTGGTCACTTTGAAGCTATTTCAAGAGGTTGAAGCTCGGAGAGGTAATGTAAATTGCTTTGAAGATCACAAATCAGGAATTTATCAAATATCGTCTACATTGTGTTGTATATGACGAAATCTTGTTAACATGATGAATGAAAATGAATATGGTTATGATACGATTCAAATATGAATAAGGTAGCATAAAAATGTTCAATAAACACTCTAAATATCACCTTTTTGTAAAGTATTGGGGTCTCCGTCTGAAAAAGGCGGGAGTTTTAGAGGAAGCGTTGGCGCTGTTTTGACTTACTGACAAAACCCTTTAGAGGTTGAGTGACGATAAAAATATGAAGTTTACTCCAAAACCACAGCTCGTGATGAAGGCACTCCACATCTCTGAGTCGACCGCACGCGCGTCAAGCAAATTATCAGAGCTCTCTTAATGTTGCTAACACAACGCTCGAAGCACTAATCCTGTGGATAAATCTTATTTTGGCTACAAACGGGAGGAGTTATATGTAACCTATGCAGTTATATTTGGCTTTCACAAAAAATGGCAATGTTTTTGTACTTTTCACTCTACACTTCAGCTTTTTATTCTTGCACTGGTGCTTTATCGTATCCTGCTCTTTGCCTGTAATTTTTACTATTCTGTCTAGATTGCATTTTTGAAAATTTACGATCTTTTGCACGATGAGAAAAAAACTCGTCTACTAGGAAGTTCTAGCCTTAGTCAATCACTTTTGGCATATGTTGGGTCTCCAACTAAGTTTCCAAACTTGATCAAGAAATTGAAATTTTTCCCACAAACGAATTTTCGTCCCGCCTAGTTCGTGCAAAATTTTCTTGAGCATCGTTTGGTATGATTTCGCACATATTTGTCAATAATAGAGCCGTCAAGGGAAGTCATTCTTCTACAAGAGCCAGCGTCGTCCAAATCAGTGGTTGTCACCAGATCAGCAAGGAGCACCAACACTAAGACCAAATCGATCTGCTTTAAAAGCAGTGTTGATCATTTTCTTGGACACAAGTGGACAGATTCATTGGGACTTGTTGCAAGCCGGTCAAACCATCAACGCTGAGCGATATTGTCAGTAACTGGACCGCTGCAATCAAGCATTTTCACGTCACTGGTCGCCAAGTCATGTTGCTTCGAGACAAGGCACAAACCACACGTTGCCAAGAAGACAAGGAAAAAGTTGACCGATTTGGGCTGGGAGCACTTAGATCATCCACCTTATTCGCCAGATATGGCTCCCTCCAATTTACATCTCTTCAGATCACTAGAGCACTGTTTGGACAAGAAGAGGTTTCGAGAACATCAATTATTTGCGTCGTGAGTTGACTGGTTGGTTTACATCGAAGAATAACGAGTTTTATGAGCACGGAATTGATGTGTTGCCAGAGTATTGGCAGAATTGAATCTAGGCAAACGAAGAATTCTTCAATTAATGTTAATTGATACTTTCGATTACTTAGAAAAATAAATTTTAAATTTTTCGATCAAGTTCGGAAAACATAGTTGGAGACCTCATAGCAAGCGCGAGCGTCGTGCTACCTCTTCTTCGAAAATTCAGCGATGTATGGTCGAACAATATCAGACCGTTAGATCATTAAAGAAATGGTCTGGTGTAAATACACAACTTATGGTTGTACGAAGAATCGATGTGTTCCAGTGCATTAATCATGGTTGGCGCTTGGGGTCTCATTGCCAAAGTAACGAACAGGTATGTACAAGAAAAGGGCTACTCAAGGAAGCCGACAATTTTTGAAGAAGTGAAAGCATTTATCGCCTTCTGTCCTAAAATCTCACATCTAAGAGACTATAGGAGTGCTCTTCACGCATATCGCCCTTTGAGCCCTCAAGTAATTCCTGCCATATTTTAAAGACACCTCGCTCACCTGCTCTTTGCCAGCAGTGTGTGTACAATTGCACGATAAGCATATTGTATTTAATCAGATTCCATCGATTTGTTAAATAGAAATCACGACAGTAGTCTGCAGGCTTTCTATGAAAAGGCGTATTTCATGCTTTATTTAGAGGTAAAGTCGTATTTCACAAGTATATACCACTCAAAGGCCATAAATCACATCCAGTTAAATAAGTGCATTGAACGTTGCCATACAGTCAAAATTACAGTGTCTTTCAGCAGCGATGCGTCTAAAAAATTGTGGTGTGGCCAAATCAGTAGCAAAATTATGGGAAGCTTACTTTATAAAGGAAGACACATGTGGACCGTAAGTTAATATTCGATGTCTCCTTAGTTTATTACGCGGAAAGGTTCATACGACTGACCTGTGTGAAAGAACAGAAAAGTGCTTCTCAAATAGGGCAGAGACAAGTTTACAAAGGACAAATGGATAGCGAGCCACAATCTGGGAACCCTCATGGACGCAAACAAGCAACTGTAAAGACATCTTAGTACTAGTTTCACTTTCAAACAGTCTTCCATTGCCTCAGTCATTCACACGAAGAAACTCGATCGGAAGCAGTTTCTGCGAATCACGATGTGGTCACATAAAGAACACCTAGATGGAAAAGATAACTTTAGGCCAAATACCCTTCTAGGCACGCAGGACATAGTCGTTTAAACGGAGTATATTTCAAAGTAGCAGTCATCATCCTCGCACGGGAACATGAATTATTAGCGAGTAAGATTTTAGAAGCGTTTTGACTTGAATCAACAATCCAAGCATGAACCGCATGGATGAATGCCTCGTAATTACACGTGATATGAGAGTATACAAGAGAGTTGTTTTGATACGGCAGATGCACTACGAGTCCATTTAATCTCTGGGCGGTGGCCTCCACTTGAACAATTGTGTGGAGGACTTTTAAAAAGTGATGAGTTTACTGAAAGCTGATTTTCGTGTTTGATACGACTGTAACTTAGGTTTGACGTGTTTTCCTAATGAAGAAATAAAGGTGCTCGGTTGACTGAGTTACGGACAACCTGATCTTGCAAAACTGTGAAGAAGGCAAAACTGTCGGAACGTGAGCTGTTTTGGATGAATATTATCATGAATACCTCATGTTTGGCTCAATAAGAAATACGAGGATGTGTTGACAGTTGATTCCCACAATCGGTCCTCAATTTCACATCAGTAACGGAGAGCTATTAGCTTGTGCAAAAATATAGAAAAATTTAGTCATTCCTGACTCAAGCTAGGAATAACAAAAGGTTATAGAAAAAAGTTCTGTGGTGTTTTCGAAATGCTTGGACGATAAGTTTTTTCTTGTACACCAATTAAGCCTAAACAAATGACAAATCAATAGTCGGAGTAGCCTCCTTCTACATCATGATAATGGAGCCGCATATCCAGCAACTCATCGATGAATCTTCTTCATTTCAATTTTCACTTAGATTGACGATTATTTGGCGATCAACTTCTTGTTGAGATCACTCTCTCGGCTTGTTGGTAATTCGCTATGTTTCTTCACGGGATGTTTTGAACCAACGCTGATGCACGAACATTGCAAATTTCGTCACCATGCTCCTTGCGAATGAGCCTCAGAAGCAACACTCAATTTATGTTGGAGATGGAGCAGCAGACGAGTTTTTTTTTTAGAAGTTCCATTTTGAAGGTTTTGTAGACAAATACCATATCTAATATCATATTTTAAGCTTTTCATGAAGTCCGTTATGGCACTTATATGTTGTTACACACGTTTCTCGACCAAGCAGACTTCGTAAACGCTATAACAAAGTTCGCGAAAGGCTCAAAATGTGTTATCAGACCTATTCTTTCGACTGTATTTTTATTGAAGTTTATTCAAAAAAAGAGGTCGAAAGAAGAGGTATGATTCAATGTAAAAGCCACAAGCTCGACTGCCGGTCACCATAATGTCACGTAATTCCATCATTTGACTTGCGGTGATTTTTCACTCGGCGTCGATTCTATATAGAGGATTATTTAACCTCAGAGGATTGGCCGATTCGAGGGAGGGTGTTACTGATGAGTCTTAATAGAACGAAACAGGAGCCTGTTTAGCGCTAAACCTAACGGATCAAAAGATTTTACATCCTTATCAAATTATGTTAGCAGATTATTATTTTTGAGCGAGGTCTCGGAACAGTCGATTGAAAGGCATTGTTACATATACTCCTGTTGCAGCCGTAAAGCCATGCAATCGACAAAACAATCACTGCTAACGTCACCGTAATCCTTTCGCTATACCTCGGGTGTTAAAAGTTCGTCATCGATTCCTCTATGAAGGTGTAGATCCCCGAGGAACCAACTGAATGAAAAGGCATCATGTTGCAGATGAGGCTGAGAACGTGCTATTACTTTATTAGTGTCATACTTCATGAAAGGCTTGAAATCTGTTATCGGATCATATTGTTTTTTGAGAGAGGCCTCAAAAGAGTCAGTTAAGAGGTATTGTTACAAATGACACTCCGTTCAAAGCGTTGAGGAGAACGAGTTTTCTGATAAGCTCAGTTTCGCACAAAAATACATTTGTAAGAGTCATTTTCTGTGGCACTATGACAGGAATTTTTGTGCAACTCATAATGACAAGCCATTTTCAAAAAATGAATAGGACACTCCACAAGTTTTCCAAAGCACTGGGTCTAACAATTCTTGTGGTAGAATGTAACATAGAAAGTGTAACTGTGAATTTCTAGCAATTTTCTACGAAACAAATAATCAGCGGTACTTTGAATATTTTTGGTGATATTCAGTGTTGTCTTAATAAAGTAATGGCGCTAACCGTTATTCATAACTGTGGTGAGTGCTGCTTCTTGGGTATTGGGCTTAACGGAAATGTAGCCAGATTCGCTGTGCAGCTCGTCTTTCTCATTAATAGACCATGCAAACGCACTAAAATATCTCTAAACAAAAACAAAATGATAATAAAAAAGTGAGAAAAGTTTTCAACAACCACCAAAAATCCAACCGAATCTTCGCCCATACCGCCGCAAAAAAGAAAATGGTAGAAATTAAGCTAATGAGAAGTGCTTGCTGGAAATTTGGCAATATTTGAATCAAAGTAAACCATCGTGTGTGTAGTAAGCTGTTGGTTCAATTATGCTAAGAAAATGCCGAATTTCCAACAAGTACCGAGCAAATCAGTAGAGCATAAAACTTTCATAATAAGTATTTATGATTGAATTAGATAGAAATGAAAAAAAACAGCGAACTGGGAAAGCATCTTCTTCATCCCGATTAAATCAAAGTAAAAACGTTGTTTGAGCTACCAAGAAGCATTGCAGTCATTAAAATGAGTTATTAGTGTTAGAACTTATGACAAATTATTGAAATTAAATCCAGGAACACCTTATCGTTGCGTTCCATACAGCTGTCTTATCTACGGACCAAGCGTGAGAGCTAAATGCAAAGAGATTCAATCATTTCACTGAGTCATTTATTTTCATGATATATCTAGTTGCTGCAAACTACGAATTTGGAACACCAGATGACAAACGATTTTTCACTCTGGTATTTTTAAAGGAAATATGAGAAAGCTTCAAATGTTGCTGAAGGCAAAATGTAGGTTTACACCAAGAGATGCGCTTTTTCTAAATGGAACCAAAAACTTCGTGAACTTGATTAGAGTGCGTTATAGGTGCCTTGCAATACTTACGTGATCCTCGGTTCCATATCACAGCCCTGACTCACCTTCGACCTTTAAGAGGATACAAACAGAATTTGTGCATTTATAAGTTACTATGAGTCGTTCTTTTAGGCTTTTGCATCATGTTATACGCATTCAGTCGTTTCTACAGTGCTTGTAATGTAGTGGGATGCATGGATTAACTCCTGCAGATTTAGCGATGCCAATGTTTTGTTCTTCACCCATACATTGATTTTGAAAAGTTATTTTTTGATAATATAGAAAATAACTAAACAATCGATTAAGCAATGATAACGTAGATTTCGTTCTCTAATCTTTACTTCTAAGTATTCGAATTTGAGATTTTTGCATCACGTTGTAACACGGAGATAAAAATTTGGAAGAAGAGGTCAGTTTGCAAATCCTTCTCAGCATGCCTAAAATAATGCTCTGGAAAGTGAGACCCTAGTAGAGGCAACTTGTGCACAAAGGGATATGCCTCTGTTAAATCAGCATTACCCATTTAACTGCAGAAACGTCTGATAATTTTCGAATTTTAATCAAAAAACTTTGTGAACTGATCACGGTAATCAAGCTGCTGTATGCAGCATCCTTGGAACTGCTCGAAATTTTCAAGTTGGGAAACTTGACTCCACTCAAACAGGTATTATAAAACTGTAGAATATTTGGTTTTCAAAATTTCTAGTAAAAAGTTCTCTGAAATTCTACCTTTAGTCTCTATTGACACATGGCTCAAACTTATAGGGATTAATATCAAACAAAAGACGCGCAGCAGGAGTGGAAAATGAAAAAGACTGTATCTCAAAAAAACAAATAAGACATCGGAAAGTATAGCTAATTCTTTTTGGTGGTTTCGTTTACACAGCGTCACTCTAGTTATCCCTAACATTATTGACGGAATAAAACGAAGAATAACACGTCACGAACTCGCGATAGGGGTCAGTATAGTAATCTCAAAAAAATTTTGCCTCAGTTCAAAAAAAAAGAAGAAAGTGTTTTATTACAAATGCAAGGTTGTGTGCAACATTGTCATTTGATGATTTTTATCACTTGATGGCGCGTCTAAATATTGCGTCTGCTACTCCTCTATGTAAGGGGATTCTCCCCCATGAGGAATTGGCTCAAGACGAAAGGTACCGTGCGATTGACAAGGCTGCAAGTCGAAACCGTGTATTGCAGTGTAGAAATGCCCATAACAGACCACATGCATGTCTCAAAAGTAATTATCAGGAATATTAAAACTCATGGTTGTTAACAGAGGAATTTTTTGATAACAATGCAGTGCAATAGAATGATGGCTGGCGTTTCGACGGTTTCGCTTCCTTCAAAGCGTGGAATGGTCAAACTGAGATGTGATCTACTAAGTCAAACGCTTCAATAATCTCAGCAGAAACTTGATATGAAGTTGGCATTTATGAAGTTTTTATTTTCCAATGAAGTCCATATTATTTTTGTACTGAGTTGTGATCAGTAAATTCTGTTATTATAATCGCGCATCTGCTCATCAAGAAACTGCTAAATTTATCAATCAGTGACGAGTTAACTAGACGTTTTGAATTTTTAGCAATCTAGAATGCCTAGCAATCATTGAATAGAATTGAAAAGGCTTTTATAAGACACGTTTATTTCTTGGTTCTTTTCCATACTCAGGCCTCACGCAGCAAATATCTTGGAGCGCAATGATGTAGAGTGGTGTGCAAAAACGTTTGCGTCAGCTGAGACTTGAACCCAGATTTCACCTTTTCCAGAAGCGTAGAAATTCTCACTCTTTCAGAGTAGTAAGAGAGGTTGCAGAACAAGCGTCGGTAGTGCAACGGTTCAGCACACGCTACCGGAAAGGGTGAAACCTGGTTTAAGTCACAGCTGACGCAAACGTTTTTGCACACCACTCTACATCATTGGGTTTATTGTAATATCATAACACCTCAGTAGGCGGTCAAATAAGATGATTTATCATTGATTATATCTTGAACGATTTAGACAAACATATTGGATGAGAATATCCACACAAGCAGCGCTTTTGCATCGAAATTTAAAAAAAAGAGTTTATGAAGTTGAGTCTGATGAGTCTGTAAGGACGAAACACGTGTCTCGGGCTGTACAAGAGCCCTTACCAGACCACATGACATGTTGGCTCAAATATTAATGAAACGATCTATTGAAATTTGAGCGTGGTCTTAATAAAGCACTTGAAGGAAAGGTATAATATGATAAAAATACCAGCCAGCTAGCAATCGAGTGCGAAAACACTCTGTGTTAGGTGAAAATTTCGCCTGACATAGAGTGTA
Source organism: Parelaphostrongylus tenuis (assembly GCA_019055375.1). Lineage (NCBI taxonomy): Eukaryota > Metazoa > Nematoda > Chromadorea > Rhabditida > Metastrongylidae > Parelaphostrongylus > Parelaphostrongylus tenuis. The sequence goes on from JAHQIW010007281.1 coordinate 122,047, forward strand.
AAACGTACGTCGTCGACAACTCTCTATAAGGAGTGTAACGCTCCCGAGAGAACTGACTATAATAAGATCGACAGACGACGGGTTCTGCTCGGCTGATGAGTCTATAAGAACGAAACACTTGTCTCGGGCTGTAGAAGAGCCCTTACCAGACCACATGACATGTTGGCTCAAATATTAATGAAAGGATCTATTGAAATTTGAGCGTGGTCTTAATAAAGCACTCGAAAGAAAGAGTTTATGAAGCTCGCAAAAACATCAAAGTGAAAGTAGGGAAAACACGCAGCATCACTACCATCCAAATCCATTTTTTGTTCACTTTCTCTATAAATTTATATAGCCAGGGTTGCTGATGGTGGACATAGAAAGATTATGTTAGGAGTTTTTCAAACCTTGCAGAAGAAACCTGCAATTTCGATGAGCGTTGATAATCAGGCGTCAGGAAATCCGACTCATACGTCAAGATGGATAGCCAGAGTGGACAAACAGAGAGCCTCCATTTAGACACCACAGTCTTTATTGAATTCGTTTGTAATGTTAAATATGTAGGAGATGGAGCACTCGATCGATCGCTGTAGAACTTCATGAAATCGCGGCAGAAGGAGAGCTTCTTTAGTTCTCATGCTAATAGAATATACTGGACAGCTTTGAAACCAAAGTGGAAACTTCACAGGCATGCAGTAATCATTCGTCTGTCAACGAGAAGATAAGTGATAAAGGTGGCATGATAACTCATTGCCAACTTTTGATCATTTCCTAACATACTCCCTGAGTAGAAATTTACATGCAGTATTTCAAATTCAATTCTTCATAGAAATTAAGTTTCAAATAAAGTTGAATTAAGCAAACAGAACAATAGCTGGAAGGAATTTTGATGAATTCAGCCCTATCTGACGTTGTCTTAAATTGTAGATAGAAAACGAGCGCGGAAATCGATCTTGCTTCGCACTGTCATTGTGAATTTGTGAAACAACTGGTGAAAGTACCATATGGCTTAGATTTCATAAAACGAATCCGTACATGGAAAGCTTCATCACTCAAGGCGTGTAATATCCATCAACGACTTCGGTTTAATCTTATATTTGATTGTTTATCCAAGCTAACATCATAAAAATTAATTATATTATAACTATATAACGTACGTGTAATTCAGCGCTTTTTGAGCTTGCAGTGCATCATCAGGAATGCTGATATCGACTTCTTCGCCATATGTGAATTTTGGAATTGTGGGAAAAATCGCCTTGCCATCGTGTTCGGATCGCCATTTGCCGACGAGAAATGCGAGCGGCTTAAGTTGTGGGGTAATCGTCGTACATCGTACTCTGAATAAATTTTCATAGCTTATCATCTTTACCTTATGAAAGAGAGAAGAAAAAATTATCAAATTTTGGTTTCGATTAGCCCATTATGGATCCGCTAATCATTCAAATCTAATTGGAACGTCGTAGACGCAATTCAATGCCTACTTAAAAGTACTTGCTGAGGACTACAAATGCATCAGATCAAAGTTTTTACGTTCTCCGACCCGTAATAGTTTTTCCACGCCGAAAGCTGGATGACTTGTTGAGCCGCAATTGTGGGATCAAACTAGATATCGATTAAATGCATATTGCAAAGCTTGTAAGCACTGTATTTACATGTGCCATTTAGCAATAACACTTTGAATTAGGGATTACGAGGAATAAATCGAATTAATTTTTCATTATAACATTATGGAGTTACAGAAGAATAAAAGTCTAAGAGGTTTCCTTCACAAGCAAGGTACAGAAATATTAAGCATTCCAACGACTACTGGTTGAAAAATCAGTGCATAGGTCGAACAAGTTTACGATCAACTCAACCGAAAGTCCTTTAAGTTATTCAATACTGAACAATTATGGAAACAAAGAAAATCAGACGAAATGCAATAATATCAGATTCATTTCACGGTAATTATCTAATCACACAACATCAGGTTCATCCAATTTCCATCACAGTTTCAGAAATACTGCGCAGCAGGTATGAAGAGGGTCGGATTTGAACGAGACTTCGATTTTGCGACAACTGTTGTTTCGGGATTTGTTTGTTCCTCTGATCCTATCCCAAGCAGCTACAGCTTCTTAGCTAATAGAAGTGCTTTTTTTTGCGCCAAGTTCAGGGAACCCTTCTTACTCTCATCTTATGTACACACTGGTGGTTGTTCAAAGCATATGTTCACAAGGAACTGTTTTGTGTGTCAAGGGTGTGAGGAACAATAATGAAACGGTACGTTTGTTATACCAGATTTTCGGTAACACCCCGGTAATGCAGCCCTTTTCAGATAATTCAATCTGAGCGTTTGAACACGAAACCTATTCTTACTTGGGTTTCGCTCGGGTAATCTTTACGTACTATGAATTTTCGTTGATCAACTTGAGGCTTTAGCCTTTGCGAATCTTCCTCGGACTCATAGAAGGATGGCGGATAAAGCTTCCGTCTCGGAAATGATCAATCCCTAAGAGCTGTGCCATGAAATCGTCTACGTTTTTTAGACTTCGTTTGAGGTGTAAGAATGCATGTCTGACCCATACAATGACACGCGGCGGTCATCGCTGTATCGAGTCAGTGCTGCTTCTCTTCCCACACAAATATGGGACCACTCTGGTACAAAATAACAGACCTTGGAGGGATGGATGACTTGGTGGGCCATATGCGTAAGACCGAACAATCGATCCCTTGTGCGAGGCACACCACCTCTAACCACTGCGCCGTACGCGCTCGTAGCTCAAATTCTTACAAGTCAAGAACGAATAAATATGCATGGGTTGTCGATTCAGCACCATATGGTTTTATGACAGATTGTTCAAACTGCTCAACTTCTAGTTGCTTCAAGAAGTATTTTCGCACAAATGACAAGGCTGCCAACAGAACAGTAACTGACAGGAAGCCTGGCCACCGTTTTCTGCGTCTGAGGTGGAAGCTCCGGAAATCTATCTGCGGTCTTTATTCAGTCATAGATTTCAGATCAATATTCTGCCATTCGTTACACACATGAGGAGAAGTTTTTGGTCTTAACAAGTTCCTGAATATCTAAAATACACTTAAGAGAAATCGGTATATAGCTAGCTTTTGTTTCTTAACGTTCTGGAAAATCTACCCTAAGGCACCCCAGGTTATCGAAGCAGTACGAAACAACTGGCTTAACTTCTTCTTTTATCGCACGCTAAGAGAAAACTTGCCTCGAACAACCGCCAGTGTGTGCACGCGAAGAGAGCAAAAGGTGATAACTCAATATAGAGCAATAAATAGTCATCTCCAATGCTTGAGAAACGGAACAGTAGTTACTTGTGATAGTTCAGGGGAAAAATCGCGTCTAGAAATGACAACAATAGCGAATTTAAATCACGTTTATACTCTCGTTCATTTCCGTCGAAATAAGCATAGATATAACGCGTATTCTTCTTCAAGGACTGATATAAAGAAGTCGGCAACAGTGCTTTGGAGCAACTGAAACTTTGAGTCGCCAGTTAGTTTCTGATCGGCTGAGTGACCGCCTACGCAAAGCGCAAAACTGCTTAATATGTATATAGGCTAAGCTTGATGACTGCATGAGTTCAAGTACGGCCTAGACTCAATTGCACATCGTGCAGAATTAAACTCATTGGCACCGGATAGACGCACTAATTCTGTAAGTGATAGAGTCAAGGCGGTAAAGCCAAAGTCAAGAAAAACACTTCACTAGGCACTGATTGAACATTCAAGGATAACGCAGATTTTGAAGCAGAAGTCATCATCTTATTAATGCAAACATCAGATTGTCGATCTCAAAGGATTTCAATCAGTTAAAAAATTCAAAAAAGTTAGGAGGGAATGCTTCACAAGGCGCATCTTATACAGTATCCAGTCTAATATTTCAACAATAAAAAAGCTCATCACCCACCCATGTGAATGTGTCATTGGGTCGTCGTAACTGACTCATAGAAAGGGTCTATAAGAAAGTTGATATGTTTCCTAAGATAAGTAAAATTAGGTTTTGCAGTATTTCCGTTGTGTATGTGATAATCCGACTCACTTTTTTTTTCACTGGGCGGATCCCATTACTACTAGCATTCAGGTCGTATTTCGTGTTCTTCTTCAACTTTAGCGTTCGTCCGTCTCACCTGTGACGAGGAGTTCGTCCTGGTGAGTCGGTGTGGAAACCATCCTCGTGCCTCGCCGCAATGAGCTTCACAACCGCTTCGGCCATACTCCTCTTTGCAGGAAGGTATTCATGTGGCCAAATTACCGTCAAATGGGCTTTGTCCAGACTACAAGTTGAAATTCCCCGTTCTGCTTTTAAACAAATAATATGATAGCGGTCTTGTATGTGCTTTTCAAGAATGCGAATTACCTAAAATGTCACAAAGCAGAATATCAAACATACTTTCCAAAACAACACAATCAAAACACGAATGGATGACGATCTCATCGTCTTCATCATTTCGAAGAATGTTACCTTTGAAACTTGTTATAACCGTTTATTTGCAGTGGCGATCACATATACCATTCAAATTCTTTTGATTTGTGCTATCGAACAACTATTTTAACATTAAAAATGGCAAAGAAATACGTTTCTACAAGGGGTCGAAAAGGAGAGCAGATAACGGAAATGTGCCTTTTTTCTTAGTGCTTCGCAATTACGATCAAAACGATAATCATATCATGAGGTTATCTACCTTGAATAGCTATTGGATGAGTACTATCGACGAATGTTAACAATAAGCAATTGAAGTTATGAAAAAAACAGAATCACTTCATGTACAAATGTACACTCAGTATAAATTTACTCATATAGAAACTGACTTTTATCAGGTATTCCGCATATTCCGCAAGATTTTCGACAACTTCTCACAATATAGTCAGTAGCGGAGCAGCTCCTAGCTGATGCTACCACCCATTCGCGGCAGTTTGAATCCAAATCGCGACATCCGTCTGAATGGAATACAGTAGCGACTGTCCACGAATTCAGAGGAAATCGATCAATATTTATTGAAGATGCAAAAAGTCTACTGTGGTTGAAACATGCAACAAATGACGTTTGTAACTTTCTTCGAACAAATATCAAATTGTCCTCCTTTGTACTGCCACGATTCATAGAGCTTAAACACATTTCATCACGTTTTCTACCAATTTAGGTTGTGTAATAACTGCTGAAGCTGCATTTTCATTGTTAATTTGACAGATTTGAATGGAATAGATTTGCTCTACTAATTCTAATATTGTCACTGGAACCGCAAACAGAAAATGGAACGTTAGCAAATACTTAGGAGTTTTACTATTAAGCGAAGTCTTCTTTCTGATCAGCTTTCTTTACCAAAGCACGAATCTTTGTAAAACAAGAAAAACGTGTTATGGGCTCCATAGGATCAAGATACCGTGTTGCGTAAGCATGATAGCTTCTAGCTTTAGGCAATGAACTGTGGAATCTAACAGCTTTCAAAGCAGGTGAAAAAGCCTTATTTAGAAGACAAAACGGCTAGATAAAAAAGCCTGTCAACCACATATATATAAGCTTCAGCCCATATGTACTCTTCAAAAAAAAACCGATGACGGTTGGTTGCTGGCAGATCGATACCTTGTATTGCAGAAAGAGTGATAGCAGAACAGAAGCCTCGGTAGTACAAGTGGTTAGCACACGCTTCAGAAAAGGGTGCCTTACGGGATTCGAGTCCCTTTGAGGTTCAGAATTTTGCCTATAGCTCAAGATTATAGGATATAAGAGACAGCCTTCCAATTAGTCTTATCCTCATAAACTTTTTTTGGTCTCACGAGCTCTCTGTGATAAAGGCGGAATGGATTGTTAAGGATTTTTTTATTGACGGCAAAGGTCTCGACGACTTCAGTATCATTTATCATCCTACGTCAACAATATAATGTCTTGGTCTCACTTTTTTCTACATCTTCAAATAACCCATTTTAGAACCTGTTGCGCAGATCCCAGCGTTCTTGCACTCATTCTTTAGAAGATCGTTGAGCTTCGTATAGTGGACTCGAATGATGCTTGGAAATCGAGTCGATTCTCCTTCGAGTCCGAGGATAGCTGTGCCACACGTCCTGCGTCAATATGAAGGAATGAGTTAGGCCTGCAGAGTGCGTCTGATAAACAGGATTACTACCACTGCGCTACCCACACAAGGGAATTCGGCGCGGTTTCGCTCTTTTTTTCACCTGACTTGTAATGATTTATGCTGTGCGAATCAGCACTTCTGGCAATCGATCGGTTTCTTCTCTTTCATCCTTTGCAAAAGTGTTTAAACATTTTGTCGTAATGTTTCGAGTGCTTCCTGCCTGCTAATTCATCTTCTCCTTGAAGATCGTAGAGTGCTGATTGAGACAATTTTCGCTGAATCCTGGGGATAGCCGAGCTAATACACCCCAATATGACTCATGACAGAGAAGGGTAGGTGGGCCAAACTTTGCTTCCTAGCTTTTCGAAGAAAGAGTACGCCCTGGTTTTGGGTAACCAGTTGCTAAGAAGCCAGAGGGTGTAACTCAAAGAACATGACGAGGTTATGTGGAAGCGGTCCCGAAACAAGACTTGCTTGTCAAAAATGATTTTGCAAATTGCAATACAATGACACTACAACGACTACCTTGAAAATTTCCCGATCGATCCCAACTATGAACATTATTTATTGCTTCAATCATTTCCATCTCACTTATTCTATTTACAGCTTTTGGTCCACTATCCTTATAAGATGATTTACTATACCTCATCCACATTTTCACTTCTACGGTTAGCTTCAATTAAACCATGTGTAGGTGGCTTTGGAAGGCCCCATCAGTACATGCCTCCTCCCTCTCCCCATTGAGGGATGCGCCAATATCTGGACTTTACAATGACTTGCGTTGACATATTGGTATGTGTCAGTCAGTGCTGCTAATTCCCCAGACAAGTCTGCAATTTACACCCCGGACGGATGCAAGGCTTGGTGAGATCGAACCACTGACCTTTGTGTGCGACGCAGAGCACCTCCTAACCACTGCGCTACATGCGCTTCTATTATTGAAAAAGTGTAGATGAGAGTTCTTTCCACTCAAAATACGTTTATGAAAGGTTACTATCTAACATTCCAACTTTTCATAAAGATGAACTTCTCATAATCATGATTCAACCAAGTGAAATGCCCATTTTTCAAGCTTTTGATTCACTACGAAAACATGAATAAAATACGGAAAAATGTTCAATAACAGTTGAGGTTAGTGTGAAAACATAATTTTTTCCTCGCTGCTACAGCGCAATAAGGGGCGTTTTTTGGAAATTCAACACATTATCTGAATGGTCCAAATTTATGTATTTGAATAAATACTGAAAGTTCCAGGGAAAAGCTCTGCAGAGCAAAAAAGGCTTTCAAACGATCAGCACGAGTGCACGACGTCCCGAGCGCTTTAAAACTTCTGATATCCGATCATAGTCATAAGGATAAGACCATAATGATAAGATTCATTGTTATAAAGATAGGCCCAAATAACACCACGCCTTGATTATTGAAAGTGAAGTTGCTGAATGAATAGTCATCATGAATGCGTGTCTGACACAAATACGTTATTGCTCAGCTAATCAGAGTTGAAGTGGCTATTATCTTCGCATTATATGCATTGCGCCCTAGACACCTCGGACTTTATGTGTTATAATTATCGAATGAATCAACTCAGCTCTTGAGAAATGGTATGATTATGATTGAACTTGTTCCGTGAGAATTCAGCTTCGATTTGTCAAGACTGAAGGAATGAAATTTCATAAGTCTAGACAAGAAAACCAATAACAACCGCGCACTTCGCGGGACAACGCTAGCAAGTGCAGTAGTGGTAAAAAATCATGAACCTTCTGACTCCCAATTTAGCGTTATGCATTATGGGAACAATCTACTATGACAAAATGACCGAGTTGCCCCAGTGACTTACATGTAGCTATAAATTCTTTAGAGGATTTCTTTTCAAACTGCATTGATCCACGCTGGATAGACTATTTGTGCTAGAACTCAAACGGAATCAAATTATTGTTTTCTTTTTACTAGTACAACTCAGTGATGCGGATATATATCCATGGTGAGCTGAAAACGCCATATGGGAAAAGACTAAAGGTTTATGGTGGTGTCTGTTATTACACTTCTTAGTGTTAGACATACGTTTTCGGCCTTTTAAGCTCATCAGCAGCACGGTGCCCTTCGCTTCAGCCAATCCCTTGTAAGGGATTAAACTGCCTACATGTAAAGGAATCGACGCCGAATTAGCCACACTGCCTGTGCAGTAAAAAAATTAACATACATTACAATGATAACAAATCAGTGCATGTCAAATAATGAGACACCTGACATTGCAGTGATTAACAGTCAGTTGCTCATGGCTAGTAAATAGGACAATGTCTTTACATTCGACTGTTTTTTAGGACCTCGTTAGTGAAAGCACAGTTGACAGCATATTTAAGTGCCAAAACAAACCTCACAAAAGTTCAAATATGCTTTTAAGGTGTATTAAACTTCACTATAAATCATCAAAGACCGGTCCAAATCAGATGATGTTTATATGAACGTTTGGTGAGTGTGACGGGTCCTAATATAATAAAAAACCATATGTCAAAAAGTCGTGTCTGTAATAAATGATACACGAATATCTCTCACCATTTTGTCCAATTACGACATACAATGGCGCGAATGCAATAATGAGAATCCTTTGCATTACCGGCCTATAATAAATTCATACATGAACGGCACATGTGAACCGAAATTGTTGGCAGGAGCGCAAGATTACACGAGAGAAAATCGCGAGCATAGGTGAATTGAACATCGAAACACTGCTGAGCATATTCCGAAATCATCTACACAAGAAAAGAAAAAGTGGAAATAGGTGATAGGCGGATAAGCGCTAAGTAAATTTGTAGTAGGGAAGCCATTCGAGTTCATTTGTAGCATTGTAGAGATGAGTGAATACGATTTTGTTTCTATATTTTCGACATGACATATGAACAAATACTATGTGAATCTCTGCACTTCTGATATCCATTCGTTTCTTCGTATTCATTCCCACCAAGGTCCTCGAACATTCTATTCGCTACCTTTCGAATCACATTTAGGCTACAACACAGTTATTTACGAAGGCTTACCAATGTCTGAAGTTGGTTTTTGCGCATCTGCTGATCGGTATAGGTTAGGTAGGGATTGAGTTTTTGAAGAGTGTGAGCATAAACACATGACCCATGCTTGTATGGCAAGAAATTTCTCGCCGCTGCGAATGTTACAAATCAGTTCACACGAAACGAACAAGTAGTACAATGCGTTGAAAAATTCGACAAGACTTCAATCTACGAATTAAGGAGGTGAAACCATTTTAGACGTACCTAATTCTATGGTGTTACTTCAGTGTTTAGTATGACTGCATTGTTCTTGATAACATAATGGCTCATCGCAGAAAAAAGTGGCCGATTTGCCGCAACATCTTATACTTCGGCAGAAAGTGACCTGATGTCAAGAATTACCGATACAATTTTAGAAAAGATTAGTCACATACTGGAAAGCATACTTGTCACCACAAGCAGAGTCAAGATGTTCGTATTACTGCACTGAACTGCCATGATGCCACTTTCTCATGCATCTATGAGAAAGCTTGCTGAATCAACAACCATCAATTTAGTGCAAAACGGGTTAAGTACAGCGCAATCTTCTCTGATTCAAGCGTTCATGTCCTATTGTGTTTCGTCTAGCAAGATACAAGATGAGATATACAAATAAATTTCCTTGTGGACGTGAAAGTGTGAGGACGGTTTACAGTAGGTAAGTTGATTTTC
>JAHQIW010007282.1:0-20406 GCA_019055375.1 Parelaphostrongylus tenuis
TCAACGGACTTGTCTTTCAAGTACTTCGCCACTAACCCAGCTAGGCAGACAGCCAGTGGATATGATATCTGTACTGAGAAAATTCTTTACTCTGGCACTTTTATTAGTAAATCATCCCCTCAAAAATATGGATAAGAGAGTAATAGCAGAGCGATGACCGGTGGTGTAATGCTAGCATGTGCCCCCGGTGCCGGTGAAACGCAGGTTCATCTTCCGTCCGAGGTCAAAAGCTTCACATATTACTCAGATCCTTGGATATATAATTGCAAAACTATGACACTGCTGAACAAGCAGTCCCTCAAAAAGCACCGTATAAATCTGAGCTTTGCTACGTTTGTACTGCTTTTTCGTAATGTTACGACGTTTGAATTACGCTCAAAAAACTCGACTCCAGATGGGAGTTGAACTCGTGTCAAATACCAGTTCCCTACCTTTACACCATCGAGGCCACCGCTTCGCTACCATTGATATTCAACAATTCTACCATAGCTATCTGCCACCAACATCTAACGCCTGGCTTTTACACCGTCTGGCAGTGGCCTCCTGCTGTACCAAGCCACTGGTGCTTATCCTAACAAACAACTCTTCGACTAGTCCGCAGCAACTTACCGATTCCGGAGGGATGGATTGCTTGATAAGCCATGAACACGAGGTCAAACCATTAACCTTGTGTGCGACGCGGAGCACCTCTAACCACTGTGTCACGTGCGTTCATATGTACACTATAATATATATATATATATATATATATATATATATATATTCCGAAGTTCTCGTGCTTAAGACGAAAAACTTTAGCGGCGTTTGTGAGCATGGACCCTAAAAAATATCCCGTCCCATTACTTAGTCGCAAGCCTATCTAAGATTACCTGAAACTATACATATTCTCCTATAGACAGTGCAACATGAGACCTTACTCCGTTTTCCCGACTCTAATCCTCAAGCACTCGGTCTTCCAATCTGTCTAGTCTCTCCCTCACGATAGAAATTGGAAAATCAGGAAAGCGATTCCAACTCTAGCGTGAACAGAGTGGCGGCAAAGAAGGAGTCGTTAGTGCAATTGCTTACACACGCCCTCGCGGAGGATAAGATGCGGGTTCGAGCTCTGCCTAATACTGAAGTTTTGCACATTTACAGCATTATTGGATATAGTCTGACTTTTTCGGGATCAAATGTGGATCCATCAAGATTTGGCGTATGTCAAGTACGAGGCAACAAATGAAAAACTGATCCCATTCTATGGAAAAAACTTTCCTTAGGAGTGTTAATAACCATTCGAAAATAGATTTCTGGCTAGAAACCCATATCGCCGGTTTTCGAAAAGACCGTTTTTTAACACTGTAAAATCAACACAAAACAATGTCTCAAACGTGCATTTTTCTCGCCAAGTGAAGCTCTTTCTTCAAACTAGTGGTATTTATTCGATAGCGTAATCGTTTCTGATTCCAAAACTGTGCTTATATCCTAAAAAAAACCGTTCCTCTGCAAAGCAGCAGATGACGTACGTTGAATTCACAGGTGCGACCAAGGGGGTCTTTAGCAGAGTCACGCGCGGGAAAAGTACGCGTGTCTGCAACACAGGAAATTTCTTTCCGTAACAACGTCAAAAAAGGCTTTTTCAAAATCGGTTAGATAAAGCTGTAGCCAGAAATCTAAGCTTTCGAATGATTACTAGCACTCCTATGAAAAGTTGTTGTCCAGAGAATGAGATCGATTTTCATTTTCAGCCTTACAATGGATAAGTACCCAAGTTTTCGTAATAGGACTTTTTAATCATGGTTATAAAGCCTGAAAATCATTATCATCCAAATTTTATTCCATTCAGAACCGGATGCAGTTCTCTAAAAATTGCCAAACAGTTACCATAAGTCAAATCGCACAAAGAGTGGTAACAAAGAAGTGCAATCAGTGTTGTAGTGGGGTAACACCTGTTCTTGGTTAAGGGTAAAATACGAGATCCACCCCCAGCTATGCCGAACGTTTTTTCATGCCACTCGGAACTATTAAGGGCATTCATAGAACATCGTAACGCTGCTTAAAAGCAGCAAAAAATAAAGATTCACTTAAGATACGACCAGATTCCAGAAGAATCAGTTACGAACCTCATAAATTCCGAATAAAAAAATGTGTCCTTCCCATTGATACAATATCTGAAAAAATAGTGATACGTACTATGAAATCTTAGAAAACCACAGAACTAAACACACAAGAATGAGAAAAGAGTACCTGTCTGTCCTATAATGTCAACCGATAAGAAAACTTTAAACCTCGTATGAAAGTCTAACCCGGGTCTGACACTTTTCTAAAACGCATGCTCACAAGAACTGTCGTGGCTCATTACCTAATCTAACTCGTTAAAAGTTTAGTTGCCAATAGCTCCAATATTTTATATCCGTTTCCAAGGGCAATGCCGGTATGCTCCTGTCCCAATCGCCGTATCTAGAAAGACGTAACAAAGCGGAGACCTCGGTAATGCAGTGATTAGTACACAAGTCCAGACGCGGGTTCGTCTGCCGCGCAAGGTTCAAGATCTTGCATGTCACCTCACACCACTGAATATTACGGAAACAATACATTCGATCCGATTATCTTGAGATCTCGTGTAGAGATCAACTATAGTCTAATAGAATTTTGTAAGCTTTTCAATAGGTCTGATATGGAATCAGGGTGGTATTCGTAAGTTTTGGCGCATTCTCGCAAGCCTCATGAGTATCACATGACCTACGTCTCAGCCGCTGAAGATTTATTAAGGTACATTAGGTGTAAAGGTGACTCAATGTCGCGTTTTTTTTCCCACGGTGATTGATTATCGATGGCCGACGGTTGTTATGGAGTATATAACAATGTCTTCGAATCCACTACCTCAAGACCTCACGTAAACATTCAGTATAGTCTCATAGAATGTTTCCACTCATTCAAGAGCACTGGTATAGAACCTCGGTGGTACAAGTATGTTTTCGTGTACTCTCGCACGCCTCGCCAGTACCACACGCCCCACGGCTCACTTCCACTAGTAGCAGTCGCCGTCGAAAGATGTACACTCTACGTTAAGTGAAAGAATACTTGATGCACTTGTATCACCGTGATGCCACATCGAACCTCTTGAAAGGCTTAGAACATTTTATCAGGTTATACTGAATGTTCAAACGAGGTCACAATATAGTCGATAGGAAAGCATTATTATATGCTCCACAAAGCAGTAAGCCATCGATAACAAATCACTCTGGAGTAAAAAAGACGAAACATCGAGCGGTCTTTTCACTTGACATAGGTTGATGCATCTTCAGCGGCAACTGCTAATAGTAGTAGCGATGAGCCGTAGAGCGTGTGGCACTGATGAGGTGCGCGAGAACACGTGGAAACGTACGAATACCACCAAGACGCCAAATCAGACCTCTTGAAAACTAACATATTCACCAGACACTAGCGGATCGTGTGTAACAAGTAAAGCTGAAAGCATAAATATGAGAAAAGAATACCTGTTTGTTCAGAAGTACATTCTTATACATGTCACGAATTTTCCGATGTACATCGGGAAGCGATTTGTCCGCAGAGGATAACTGCAAAAATGACTAGTATATGACCTGAAAGTAGTGATTATGATAAAACGATTACAACAGCTCGTTAACCCTTTGAGGGACACCATTGATAGGTGGGCGGAGTCGCACCACCGCTTGAGCGACGGTGGCAGGCATGCAGCACCTGCATATCCGTACATGCATGTCTGGCAGCCTACACCTGCCTTCCCATGAGACACGGCGCCGTCATTAAAGCAGCTGTGTGATAATTCACGGCGTGCGCCTTGGTACGAAATGTAGCATATGATCCTCTTAAGAGTTGAGCTTTCGAGCTCTTATGAACTCTTACGAAAAGTTCTCGTCCACCAAAAGATGTCGTTTCTCCATTTGTTTACGTTAACAGAAAATATCCTGAGGTTCTTATCAAATAAAGTAAATCGCATACCGGATGACGAAAACGATCAAGAGCCGTACCGAAAGAGTTAATGGTCAGTCGGTCCTCGGAATAACAACTCCAAAACCAGCCACAAAAACCAGCTCAAACTCGCTGACGATTTCATTATTATTTTATTTTATATTTTTATCTTTGTTTCAATTTTTTATTTGACCGGCGGCCAAATAGCGGACTCTAAACATATGCTCCTCCAGCGCTCTGTCGTACAACTGAGACGTTGGCCGATACTAGAACTACGTCAAGATATCAATCTGTGAATCACTCACAGGACGCTTGAGCGGTCTTCTGAAACTGAATCGGCATTCACAACATTTAGTCGGCATGTGCAGCTTAGATTGCTGTAACTATCTAAATTTTGAGTGCAGATGTAGGAATATATGCCACGATGAAACACAGATGTACCGAGCTTATCATATGAACATATCACATGTGCCCGAAGAGCGCAGTGGAAAGAACTTTGAAAGATTGCAAGCGCCCCTTGGAATCCACCCGAATGATGGGCGGATATGTTTGTTGCTAACGTCAATCATCTGCCTCCACAAATGGCAACGAGCTAAGAATCACGGAATAGGCCTGATGTACATCGTTATGTTTATATTAGATTACCATCACGGACGACAGTTTCGCTGGAGATAAACGAATTGCAACAATGCTGGATCTCGCACTGCCAGTGAAGACGGGCCATCGAACTATCTTAGTAAGTAGCTACTCAGCAGCAGACCAGTGCAAAGTGCATCTTTTTGAACTCATTAGTAACCCCATTCACTTTGCCAGCGTAATCTATGCTGCCATTTTATACAATTATACTTGCTCTGTGTGACAGAAACTTAGTTTCATCTCCTTGTCACGTTTATATCACTATACATACAGCTGTCCGAGCGAGGCTACAGAAAAGAACCTGCTAGTATGGCAGCTGCTACGATTGGAAGAGTTGCCGAACGTGGTATAGACGTGGTCCTCGTCGACACTGCTGGTCTATGCAAGATAATGAGCCATTGTTGAGAGAATTATTGAAGGCAAGTTGTCATTCCTCACTCGTTTATAAAATCTTAAGCACATGCACTTCAGATATTGAGAATCAACGAGCCTGATCTGGTACTAATTGTCGGCGAAGATTTGGTCGTTACCGAAGCAGCCGTTCAGCTCGTAAAATTTGTCCAGGCTCTATATAATCTACTATTCTGTCTCATTCAAAGAATACCTTTTCATCTTGGTAATATATTTTATCATTTTGAGTATTTCTCATATATATATGGGTGTGTTAACAGAGATATAACGACATTGACCATTCTGTGAAGTTTATTTTAATTCTTTTCATAAGTTTTGACACTTGAGCTATCAACACTAAATTCAGTAATATTCTTTGATTACTGGTAGTCATACGACAGTCCGAATCTCAACAATTTCAATGCTAAAGCTAGTTTTTGAACGGTCTATAGGGAAAGGCGTTAGAGTAAAAAGAAAAGCATGTTTCGCACACGAAGTAATTAGCTCGCCCCTCTAACTTTGTAACGGGCTTATTTAGCAATGTGAACAAAAAAAATTTGTGCCTGTAGAACGATAAGACAAAGCCATCTCTGCAGTTTTTCAAGAAAAACCTAGAAATTCTTTCGAAAAGGTAAAAAATTTTCTACGTGAGTGGTTGCTGTGCTCAGCGATTTCAACCACTGCTTTGAATAAGCGCGTCATTTGAGAGCCGCGTGATTTTCTTTCCTTATTTAAATGTTTTCTGCCATTTCTGGAAAATTTCCTGTGTTTTGTTATAAGATTTCTAGAAAAAAGCTTTGTTGCATCGTTCTATGCTTCCGAAATTTTTTTGTTTCACATGATCAAGTGAAACAGTCGTAAAGATGAAGCGACAAGCTAGCTACTTTGAGTGAGAAGAATGATTCTCTTTCTGCTCTAAGAGCGCTCTATACAGGCCTTTTAAAAAACTAATTTTAGCATTAAAATTCTTGAAATTCAAGCTGTCGAGTTGCTGTCATTAATCCGTGTATATTGTTGAATTTGATATCTATTTCTCTGATGCTAAAACTCAAGAGAAGGCCTGATATATTTGATTTAAGGCACTGACTCACAATGCTACTCCTGGAGTGATTCCTCGTTTAATAGATGGCGTCGTTCTGACGAAATTTGACGCTATCAACGACATGGTCATTCTCTTTTGTTTTTTTTTATTTCCATCAATTCGCTGTTTTTCCTTCCCGTCTCTACCATTTTAATTTTGTAAACATTTCGAATTTATCATCGCAGGCTGATGCTGCTGTATCCATGACGTACATAACCGATGAACCGATTGTTTTTGTTGGTTGTGGTCAAACATATCTTGATCTTTGTAATCTCAACATAGGAGCTGTACCTCTAACTTTCTGAAATGTTCACTTCTAAAATGAGTACCCAGTCCATCTTTGTTTCCTCGTTTTTTTTTTGCCGTTTGTGAAGACTCCTCACTTCTATCTTGTTGCAATGTCTTTATATTCGACTGTTTTTGGAACCTTTCATAGAATTAAATTTGCTGTGTTAGACGAGGTTTCGTTAAAAAGTCGAATGGAAAGGTACTGCTATATGTTTTACCAGCTATTAGCAATCTATTGTTGATCACTGCAGTGTCAGGTGGTCTCATCACTTGACGTGAACTGCAACGTCTTCGTTGTCGATACCGCTATATGTAAGAGCTCGGTTGAACTAAAGGGCATGTGCTAGTGATGAGGCTTGCTAGAAAGCTGAAATTATGTCTGGCACTAAAGTTCCATACCAGTGCTCATGATTTGGTTCAGATATGCTACCAGGTTACCTTGTAATAATTTTTTATGAGCACCTACTGGCAGCAAATTGCAAAATTTGTCTGCGTACTGTATTAACTTGGATGGTTCAAACAGGTCATTTACGTTCGTGTCTAGCATTTTTGTGTAATGAAATTGACAAAATTATCATTTATTCACTTTTTATGGCAAACATATGATGCCATAATTATGCGTTCAATAATGTTGAGTGACATAACTTTAAATCTTGCATAGGAGTCAAACCCGTATCTCACCCTTTCCGGGGTCGTTCTGACAACTGTACTAGCGTAGTTTCTGTTCTATATTACTCTTTTTTGATAACTTCTGCAAGAGGTTCAAGGTTTTTGCGTAGCACTCAACCTTATAAAATAGGTACTAAAATTGTTTCGTATGGACTTGTGGATTAACTTAGTACTGGATACTCATTTCAGCAATTGCTCAAGATAGCGAAGTTCTTCTAATTTCGTTTGCAATGTGGACATTCTATCTCCTATTATCTCAAATAAATACATTTAATTCGAGCAATCTTTTTACTTGACGTATAGTGATATTAGTTCGACACCGATTGCCAATGATAAAGAGTGAGCCGTAGGGCTAGGGCATATGGTGCTGATAAGGCTTGCGAGAAGTTCGGAACGTGCGTATACCACTAATGATACTTTAACCAGACTTTTGAAAGACTTAGAATATTGTATCAGGCTTTATCGAACTTCTAATCGAGTTCTGAAGATAGTCAATTGGAATATTTGACAATACTTATGCTGGCGTAACAGGCGTAAACCCTGCAATTGACAATCAGTCACTCTGAGAGAAAACTGCTAAGTGATTTTCACTTGAAAGAGCGTGGTAGTTGTTTAGACAACTGTTAATAGTAGCAGAGATAAACCTCAGGATATGTGGTGCTGATGAAGTATGCGAGAAGACCGAAACGTGCGCATACCACTAGAGGTGACTTTACCAGACCTCTGAAAGCGTTTAAATATCTATCAGATTAGATATATTTACGCTCATCTTGAACCACTTTTTCTTTTCGTTGGTTACTTACAACAACAACGATCGTCTCTGGAGAAATGTCTTTTTGATGCTAACCAGCAATTCACAAATGCTCTTCTAGTTACTGAAAGTGGGCTTCTCTTTCATGGCCTTTTTCTCAGATGTTGAAAGGAGCATTTTATGACAATGATAACTGATAAAAATAAGTAATAACAGTGCAGAAATTACCACTAGAATCTGTAAAACCCGCCATGGTCCTGTGTTTCAACAGTACCTAATTTAGTTTAAGAATTACCCTTCAGAAAGAAGCAGGTCGCTGGTTTTATTGATTTTTTATATAAAGACTTAGCATCTGAAGAATTCTGACTTTATTTTCCTGGCGGCGCATAGAAAGGAATATAATTGTTTGAGAAAATGCAGAAGAGTTCAAATATGTTGTTGCTGACAAACTCATTGAGAAACTTAAGAGAATTGAGTGGTGAGCAAAAACCAGAAGACGTTGAAGAACAAGTGGTCGGGCAAACGTTCCTCGGTGATGTAGTGGTACAGCACGCGTCCCCGGATTCGATGAAGCGCCGGTTCGATTCAAGTTCGAGACCGCGTTTCTGCTCACCACTCAGTTTTCTTAAGTATATAGAAACATCATAACAATGCGAAATGCATTAGAATACTACTAATTACGAGTATTAATCATTGAGAAACATCAATGAACAATCCGTCAGAGAGTGTTTGTCCCTTGTTATTTCAATTACTTTACACTAACACGTGAAAATTGCATTTGATAGAAAATAAGGATCGTGAGAATTGATGCTATTTTGTCTACAGGAAGTTGTGACTGTTCAGGATTCTGACCTGAAATTTTCTATTACAATTTTATGTACATTGAGTCGTTATGGAAAGGTTGAACTTTGCATTTTTGTGAGTACGGAGCTTCAGCTTACGGAGAATGAAATGGGTGGGCAATTCGATACAAATCTGGTACTTATTTGAATAATCTTTTTCTTTGTCATCTGATTATCTCCAGAGATTCTACGACCAGCAACCATACAATGCTTTTGTTATTCTTTCTCATAGTAGCATAAAATTTAGCACAACTCCTGCATGTCAGCAGTATATAATTTAGAACAACTTCTCACAACAATATACGCAAATTCTCCAAAAACATTAACGGTGTACAATTGCCTTTTATTGTTACTGAGAAACACCGGCGCTGCTCTTTAAACCGTCAGACTCACTGAATTCTCCTTGGTCTGATTACTTTCTTTTTCTTCGGACTACAGTACCTTTATCTTAGCGGCGATATGATTCTCAAACTTATAGCAGAATTACTATACTATGAAGAGCGTCGAGCCTGCGCCAACCGCGTGACGTGACAGGTGAAAAAATATGGTCGTAATTCAGGGGCTGAAAATTTATTCCATCATTTATACTTCAAGGTAACGGCTGTATTACATGTGGTAAATCGGTAAGGGACCTTAGCTAATTCTGCTATCATAACTGAATGAACACAAATTCGTATGGAGATTTTTATGAGCGATAAGAAAATGAATTTAAGAACATCTATTTATACCGTTTTTTTGGAGTTTTTTCCTTAGACCACGCTCAAAACCAATTATGTATCATAATCGCTGGTTAAGCGAACATGTCATGTGGTCTGATAAGGGGCGCTTGACCAGCCCGTTATGTATCGGGCTGTACAGGAGCCCATAACAGATCACATGACAAGCTCGCACAAATAATAATTATGACACTCAAGAAACTTGAGTGGTTAACGAAATAAGATCTCAGAAGGGAGCCGAACCCGCGTTTTATCAATAGCGGAGACGCTGCTACCACTATACCAGTGAGGTGCATTCGTACCACCACTCACTCTTCAACATCTCTATGTTAAATGTCAGTTACGACCCTTTAACAAGTTTGGTCGAGTATGCGATTTCGCTTTATAAGCCAGCTTGTGCGCAGCCATTGTAAAAGTAATACTCGAAATTTCTTAGGGATGTTGAAGAATGAGTGGTGTCGCGAATGTACCTCGGTGGTGTAGTGGTAGCAAACGTCCTCGGTATGGATGAAATTCGAGTTTGACTCCCGTCAGAGATCGCTTCTTTTCGCACCACTCAATTCTCTTAGGTATGTATGAACATTATAACAATGCGAAAAATGCAGTAAAAGTAGTAGAGAGTGCGAGTATCAATTGCAGGACTGCATTTATAGTATCAATGAGCTACTGGCTTCTGGTAACTATACCGACGACTCTCTACGTGGATGAAACGGCGTAAGTGATTTGAGTAATTAGAATGTGTCGAAGTAACATTTTTTAGTAACACTATGTGACTGTGAAGTACCACATGCATGGTAGCAATTTTATTTTTAATTAATACAAGTCGCTGACGCGTTTGTGTTTCGAGATTTGATTGTCATTTTCGGTTTCTCGTTAAACTGATGCTGCAATGTATGATCACGTCAAATAGATCGACAACGATAAACCTGCAATCAAACGCACATGATTGGCAGATTAAGTTTGAATCTCCTCGAAGAGAACGATGCGTTATCATTTGGGCCTTTTCAGACGAAGAATTACGTCACTGGACTATTTGACTGTGATGTAGATTAACAACGATGAAGATGTTTTTTACTACGAAGGAAACAAACTAATTTCTGATCAAAACTTTTCCCTCGGAGTTTCATTGATTAATCGATCAAGCAAAACTTAGGAATTCCAACGATCTATTTGGTTTTTATGATGGATCTGGTAATACGCTGTAACAGCCGGAAGAAGGTTGGGCTTTGCAAACAATGGAGTTACTTGTACCATCCTCTCTTCACTTCGATACATTGATAAAAACGTATTTCTTGATCGTTTCTAATGCTCGAATAACCAATCGATAGCTCAAATCAACAAAAAACTTAGTGATGCATTTTATCTTTGAAAAGTCTTTTTTATAGCGTTGAAAGTGCGAAAATAATTCCACTTTTCCAAAGACTTTTCGCTGATCAAAGCCCCTTTCATATAGTTTTAGATCCCAGGCGGTAGATCAAATTTAAGGATTCGAGTAATGCTTTCGTTTCTCTAACGGACTTTTTAGATTCCTGATTTTCTTCTTTGAGCAGAACACGAGGTGTTACATTAAACTTTATTCGATAGCTGACGTTTCGGCTGTTCGCCTTCTTCAGAGCCTGGAAAGGTCAAAATGTTTGCAATACAATCAGTCAAACACCTCCATTACTTCTTTAGAAAGAATCACCAGACCTAGATTTCAATCGCATCAAGCAAAAATCAACACTCAACATACTCACCGCTTTTAGTGTTCCACTGAATGATCCAAGTGAAGATCACCGGAAAGAGAGACACATAGGCTCGTAATGCACCCTACCCATCAAAACAACAGTCTTATATACTGGCTCATATCACGAGTGTTTACGAGGCATTCCTCCCTGCGGTTTATGGTTGGATTGGTCGTATTAATCCAAAATGCTCCCAAGATCTTCCGCGCTGATGTTTTTTGCTCCTGCGCAAGGACGGTGACTTCGATTTCAAAATCAACTCCGTCGTGCTTCTGTGCTCTATGCGTCCCTAGTGGGTGAGGGTTCTAAAAGTTTCGTCCGCAAATTTCCGGAATTTTCTATCTACCTCCTCGTTGGGGTCTTGTTGCCTATAGAACAGCCGAGGAAATGGTGGTATTGGTGCCTCTACTTGCTGTTCATTCCTATTAGTCTCTTCATCTCTGGCCTTTACGGACTCGATATTGCAAATCATGTAAACCACATGCAACCTTACGCAAGGACACCTTAGAAATGGGTTGAGATGATGAAAAGCTTGGACCCAATTCTAATAGCGAGCGTGCACCATCAGGGAGAGTTATGCCTCCTAGCACTGTGACCCTTGAATTTCTTGGTGCATTACTTGCCCTAGAGTGACTCGCTTGTTCTTCATTAGCGGTATCCGTATGCCTTCTCAAAGTCATGTTATGCGATCTACTCAAAGGATCATCGAATTTTCTCCGCAAAGTAACTTTAGTATTTGACTTAATGGAATCGCAAATCAATTTTGACCCACCAATAATTCTCCTCTAAAGGTTGCCTTCCAAATACTGATCACAATAATATTCCTTCGCCGCACACTTCTTCAGCATAGCGTACAGATTGTCTTGCTTGCTTCGTAGACAGGCGCGGAGTACTTTCATTTCGATATCCAGTATTCGATGGCTGTCCTCTGGTACACCACATATCGCGTGAAGTCGTTTTCGTTTTATGAAGTTCGGAACGATTCGATGTTGAATGCAGCGTCGGAGAGACGTCACACTTTGTCGAGCTAAGACAATTTTCTGCCTTAGTGATAATGCTTGTTTTGTCACTCGGAAGAATCTTGCTGGTACTTCTTCTAACAATTCCCAAGACCGTCTGTCTATTAACCTCGGCATGCTTCAATATGATTCCTGATTTTCTTCTTTGAGCAGAACACGAGGTGTTACATTGAACTTTATTCGATAGCTGACGTTTCGGCTGTTCGCCTTCTTCAGAGCCTGGAAAGGTCAAAATGTTTGCAATACAATCAGTCAAACACCTCCATTACTTCTTTAGAAAAAATCACCAGACCTAGACTTCAATCGCATCAAGCAAAAATTAACACTCAACATACTCACCGCTTTTTTATATGTGTTCCACTGAATGATCCAAGAGGAGATCACCGGAAAGAGAGACACATAGGCTCGTAATGGACTTCTTAGAGTTTCATAACAACCAAAAGAATATCCGGTTTTGCACTTAATGCTTTTTTTCAAGTTTTGCGAAGCCCAATCTTCTTTTGGCTGTTACACCGCGACATGGGTCAGTATTCGAAACCAAATAGATCGTTAAAATTCTTGGGATCTAATCTATCGACTAATTATGAAAACTCCAAAAGGAAAGCTCCAATGAGTAAAATTTTCTAATGAGAAACAAAATTATTTTTGCTTCCTCGGCGCAATAACAAGGCCTTTTTGGAGAAGACATATATCTTGAAAATTCCTATTATTTCAGCTATCAAATGGTTATGTGAGGATTGAAAGCGACCAAAAAATACGTCTTTTGCGAAGCATCAAAGTGAAGAGCGTATAAAAAAGTGATTTAGTTTTGCGAAAGCCAGTCTTCTTTTGAGTGTTACAGCGTAATGCGTGGCCCTTTTCAAAACCAAGTAGATCAGGAATTCTAAGATTTCATCTATTGACTAACTACTACAACTCCGAAGGAGAAGCTTTAATCAGCGAGAAATCTATCAATGAGAAACAAAATTTTATTTTTGCTCTCTCAGTGAAGTAAGAAGGCTTTTTTGGAGTTAAAATAAACTACTCAAATTGCTTTGATTTGGGCTACAGAATGATCATTCACTCGTCTGGAACAAGCGAAAAATAAGCTTTTTACAAGGGGTCGTGGCGCTTGGCTAAAGGAAATGTACCGATTTTTCTACTTTTGCTTTTGCCTTTCCATTTATTCAACAGGGAATTATGGGCGGTCTAAACCAATTAAAATGTCGAGATAGTCAGGAATGAAAGTCTGCGTGATCGACGTGAACACCGGCTGAACGATTTTGAGCAACTGAAGAGTTTTAACTTCTCTAACTTCCGCTCCGACCAGTGTTTCGGCTCACTTTCGCCTCTTCAAGCCCGATTGATCCATGTCGATGCTCCGCAGTCGTTATTCCTTCTTCCAGTCTGCGACTGCAATGTTGTATGAGTTGAATTTTATTCAGGGGCGCAATGCTAGAATGAAAACATCACCCCCTAAAACCCTTTTTGTAGAGGATGTTGTGATGATAGTGATTGTCCCAGGATAAAACTTGTTTTTTTTTCGACCATTTCATCCTCCGGCAGTCGATTTAATAAATGGCTTGCACGGAGCTTTACAATGAATGCATAATCGACTTTACTCCGAGCTTACTTCTCAACCATATCTTTTATGTTGAGTGAACCAATTTCAAATTTGTTGACAACTTACTTATTCGGCTAATGTTTCGGCACGTTTCGTCTCTTCCAGGGCGTCTCTAATATGTCCAAAGTTCAAATGAAAGTCGGTCATGAATTTATTATAACCCATCATGCAAGCCAGCAATGACACCGACTTTTGCAGGAAGTATTGTCCGATGAGAAGCAGATATCATTGACAAAACCACCATAAATAACCGTTTTTTATAGGAAGGAGATTGCAGGGTTGGTTCTCACTAGAACGGTGCTTCCTCGAAAAAGATTCAAATGGAACAAGAACAAAGGAAAAGATCACAAGAAGCCGTACGACTTCAAATCATTGCCAGCTTAATCTTTTCTTGAGAACACGAAACGCATCGAAATGTTTGCCCGAAAAACACATTTTCTGACAGCGTTGTGAACTAGCTTAGCCAACGAAGAGATCTTTGATTAGTGAATGGTAAATTAATGGGAATAGGTAAGCAATTTTCACTTCACTATAATCAACAAGGAAAGATATAAGTCTTACGTTAATTTGAAGTGGACAGGTCGTGAGATGTCTATCTTGTATATTATTTTGCCAGCATTTCTCTAGCAATGTCTTACTAATTAGGAGCACTCAACTATTGCAGCACAACAGTACCTTTGCACTTTGCCACATCTACATGCCCAGCAGACGATTTATTTTCTGTGATACTATTACTACATTGGGTTAAAAGACAAAAGAAAAATGAAAGTCATCACACATCGTTGTGTTGTGACTCTCAGACACATTGTCCTCGTGCGGTGGAGCGGAAGAGAATAGAACAGGACGATCGAACAGGTATAAATGTCGGTGATAATGAAAACTGCACAGCCGCGCGATGTACCCAAATTACACAGTGCTTTACATAGTGTGCGAGAAAATCACGCAGTATTGAATTCAACCAAGGAATCACTCATGTTCCTAGACTTCTCAGATAATTGCCGCCGTGTCGCGGCTGGCGCTGACATGTGCTCCTTGGGTCGGATTGAGAAGTACTAGGAGATTCAACTCCCCTCCTCCCACAGCCACCCAAGCTGAGAAGGAATTCGACGTTTCCACTCCGAAAGCCCAACTAGAAGTGAAAAAAAATGAGCGCCGTCTTGATCGTTCCTAGTCGCTAGGGTAATGATTCAATCCATAAGGGCTGCGGTCTGCTCTAATGCGGTAACGTGAGGAAACCCTGGCCAGGCGCTCAGAGTACAAAACAGCTGAATCAGCAGAGTTTCTCCGTGCGGGCGCCTGCACTTCCAGTAAGAACGGAACGTTCAAGTAACCAAACATATCTGTATCCATGTTCGTTGAGGGAATCATTATATCTACTCAGCTAATTATGAAAAGTTACTGTTATGTGTCACAGCGCTCGGTGATATCTAGTGGAAGTTCTTTGTATTCGCTCTAAGATCTCTATCATTAGAAGTGCCAAAAATTCATTATTTACACATAAAAAGGCAAGCATGATACCATCAACCATTGGCACCCCATTTGATGTTGTAACTGCCACCTTCACCATAGGTGTTTTGATGTCCTACGATTAATGCTCTCGGTTCTTATCAATCCCTGAGAAATACGCTATGCATTTGTCTTTATCTAGCATTGCCGAAGGTTAGTGAATGCAAATATGCGCTTTACAGTAATTTTAGTGACGTTATAGCAACTCATGCAGCATTCATTGCTATTTATGTGTTGCCTTTCTCATGAGAGTGATATCATAACGTGCTCGATTGTTAGGGCAAACTTGACTTCGAGTGACAGCGGTTGCGCTACGGGAGGACTGATGCGCAGCGGAGGTACTCAGGCAATGGGCCGACGACGACAGCAGTCGAGCGCCTTCAAGTGGCCCGTGCGGCCCTCTGGTTATCTTCCTCTTCGCGTTCGTTTTTTCTCCCTTTAGCTTATCGTTTGCCTGCGACTGATGTTTATGATTCTATGTGGCCCGGTTCAATTATTGATTAGTGACTTAGTCCATAAGACGTTGATTTGTTTACTACCTTTGACTTGATAGTCGTCTGCTCTATGTTTCACTAAAGATTGTAATTGTAAGCCCAGGTCACGGAGACGTGTCCACTGGTGGGGGTCGTGGGCGACTCACACCTAGGGATGGGTAGCGGGCTTTTAGGACGATCTCGAACATACAGTGTAGGACTTTATGACTTATACGACTATGACACTCACACATCGTCGACCTGACATACCGCCCTGGGGTTTCGTCATTCCGAGGTGACCACGATAGCCTCCCTGCCCCCCCGTCTCCTGATTGTCGTTTGCAAACCTAAGTTGACTACAATCGGTTCTTGCTCTTCGTCCTCATGTATTTGACCCACGTTGACATCTACGCATACTTACACGTTGACCTACTATTAATGCTACGAAATAGCTACTAGTCGAGCTACTGCGGTTTATTGATTTGGCGACTGTTACGTAATGTGCCTTTTGATCCGCCAATTGGATTGGTTGGCGGATATGAATGTATTATACGTGATTATTGTTTAATTTAAGTTGTTTTCTATTAAGCGATTTATTCTGGCTGTTATTTCTAATAAATTAATCCGCGTGGCAGGTATACCAACACTAGCATTCAACACTGCTGTAACCACTACAGAAGTAGCGATGTAGGAAGTCAGCTAATTTTTTTTCAAAACAAGTGTTGCACCAATCTACTGACTCCGGAGTGAAGGAAGGTTGAGCTTCGACCGAGAGATAGAAGCATCGACCATCGATCGACCGCGCGATATCGCAGAGCAACTCCAACCACCACTCTCACGCTCTTATTATGGAGCGTGGTATCAACAAAAATATCGCAACCAACTTTAAAAATATGTGAGAAAAACTAGAAATCCAAACGACCACAGCATGATGGGGTGTTTTTACGGCCATTAAGGAGAAAGTCTGGTGATGCAACGAAGAGGCGAAGGTTGTTCAACGAGATGGCGAGGTAAGAGTAGGCACACATGATTCAGTGATGTGACACGACTTAGCAGTGTTGCGATCAGCACTTTGAATTGCCTGTGAATTTCAAGTTTTTCCTTGGAGTTATTATCAGAACACGTCACTTCACTGCTTCATTTAATATATGCCACATCACAGTTTTTCACTGTAAGAACCCAGTTCTTCTAGTTCTTAACTCGTCTCCTCCCTTTGTTGAGGATTTCATCTTAACAATTGCCGCAGAATAGTGATCGTGCACATCCCATTGCAATCTCGAGAATAGCCAGGAAAGAACATTCCGTTGGGCGTTCACTACTGAATATGGAAGATTGTTGGGAGTTGTGAGATCGATCCATGTCAAGCTGCTCCAAACATCACTAACCGCTCATCCATGGCCCCCTCTCTTAAAATATTTAGGAACAGAATTACAGAGGAATCAGGACAGCAAAACAAAACCATCTTCTGTGAGAAGGACTGAGCCAGTAGAATCGGCTTGAACTCATGATAAGTGTGGAGATGTTGAATTGGGCATGAAATAGAGCTGGCAGTAATTGGGATCCAAGCCTCATGACTCTGCGTGATAGCTTCCTTATA
Source organism: Parelaphostrongylus tenuis (assembly GCA_019055375.1). Lineage (NCBI taxonomy): Eukaryota > Metazoa > Nematoda > Chromadorea > Rhabditida > Metastrongylidae > Parelaphostrongylus > Parelaphostrongylus tenuis. The sequence continues at coordinate 17,229 of JAHQIW010007282.1, forward strand.
ATATTGATGAGCAACGCTATCCACTTTTCTCATGGTGAGTAGCCTCGAAATTGCTTGCAGCAATATTTATCCGAACAGTAATGACAGACTATCCGGCGTTTTTGCTTTGATCAAAGTCTCGAATGTTCAGAATGACGTGCACTGAGCACTCAAGCATTTTCTTAATCTCAGCAAAGATTATTCTTGTATAAAGTGTAATTTGATTCGCATGCAGCTTCTTATAAACACCGACCGTTCGGTTCTTTTCAAGTTTCCGTTATTGAAGACAAGCCGCACAATTTTGAATGCATGGGGATATGCGTGACTCAGCTTAGAATATATCGGCATGTGGTGAGGTACAATACCATAAACGGTTACTATATCTGATCCTCTCTAAGATGTATTTCTAGAATTGTGAATATTCATGCGAAATGGTTCGCCAATGTTCCGAGCACATGTTGTTAGTCTATGCGAAAACCTAGTAAGACCTTTATCCAGATGCAAAGCGGTGTACTCATTTTGAAATTTTATTTGCCTTCACAGTGGATTAGTTAAACGATACCTAAACTCATGCAATTGCCTTCTCTACCGGTGGCGCAAATTAAATGCATTTCTCTGTGTAGCAGACAGTTATATCGGCAGGCTGTTCACTGACTATCCGACAGGGCGATGGCCTTGGCCAGGGACGTCTCTGGAACCGCATCTGTTGAACACGCAAGCAACGCGGTGAAAGTAAAAAGGATTGGAAGCAGCGGTCATCAGCCCGTGAGCGCCGTCCCGTCTCTGAGATAACAAACCGTGCCTCGACACCCATATAATGATGAATCAGGTGCTTTTGAACATAGCTGTCGGCGCATGAAGAGCATTGTCGCCATGTTCAGTTTAGAACCCACAATATATTGAAATGTGTACTAATTGGCGCCGTCAGTGCTTGGCGATGCTTCAATTACTGCAAAAAATTGCTCTGAATGCGCGCATCACATTCGAAAATTTGGGCCAGTATTCCTTCGATTTCGCTCAGAAGGATTCTATGTACTTTGACTGTTCACTTAGTAGTTCAAAATATTTCTGGGTCTTCTTTTGAGAAGAGCAAATGGCGAAACATCTATACAAATATGAAATGTGCAGACACATATTATAACAATTTTCAATATTTTCGTCAATGCGATCATCTCGCTTTTACCAAAAAACAACTGTATCAGAATCAGTATGTTGCTGGAATGGATATTATTGTTGTCACATTCTCAATTGTATGATTTTATGTCATACTTCGAAAATAAGATTGAGCATCGTTTTCTTATTGTTGTACTGTTCTCCACTTTCTTCTGCTATAGATGACAGAGTTATTAGTGATAAAAGCTATCAAGAAACAAGATTTTGGTTTGACCTCCTAGCCAACATTCTCCTGCATCATTTGAAGTACGCCTTACGGAACGGCTAACTAATCTCCAAGATCGTGAGGATAACCGTCTTGACCAGCATTCTACGACATTCTTCAAGATGTCGAAATTCTGGGCAGCAGCCGAAGCCGCCAATTCAAAGAGCTTTGTGGAAAATGAATGCGAGGAAATGAATCGTGTTTTGGGATCGCCACAATAGATGTGCAGGCAGATTTGTGAAAAAGAAGTCAAAAATCCGCTTACGAGTAAGCTCATTGAAGTCTTTGTTTTGTCTGGAGATAGAAACGTTGACGAACGTTGCTAGATACACCACTGCCTCACTGCACATCTGAGCGGTTGTGGAATTTAGAAAAAAAATTCGAGATATCTTCGAAACTCTCATGTTCGAAGGTTTCCAAGCAATGCAGAGCTGCATCATACATCAGCAACTACTTGTCAACCTATGCCTTAGCTTTCAAGACTTTGCACATTCACAGATTCTTCTTTATAGATTCTATGGTATCAGGCCGGTACAAAAGTAATCGCGGTTTAAACTATTGAAATCAGCAACATAAACGATCATCTTGAATCAATCAAATATTTTGCGCAACAGTTTATTGAAACTTCTTACTCACTCCGTTTGGAATCAGAAATCGATTAGAAATTTAGAAGAAATCTAATACTCGAATTCCCTTCCACATACCCAATGATGCACAGCGGTGTGCAAAAATTTTTGTGTCGAGTGAGATTCGGATTACATTTGACTCTATCCGGGCGTGCGTGCTGGATCGTTGCACTATCGGCACCCGTTTTAATACCATTCCCTCTACTCTACGATGCGTGATCTGTCAACAGCCAACCTCCAACAGAATAAGACGAAATGAATGTGCGAGCCCCAACTTACGCTAAATTTTTTGCACACCACTCTACCATCATTGGGTATATTGTAATATCATACAACCGCAAGGAGCGGTCAAATATAATGAACTTTCCTTTTCGCGTAGTTGGGACGTATATGGACTCCACGACAAACTTAGTTTTGTGTGAGGATGTCATCAACAAATGAGAGAGTGGTTACACGTCTATTGTCGGTGCTTTTCAACTCCTCTCAAGATCGCAGTAAAGGTGCCATGGGTTTCGTGGGATGATAAATCAAATAAATTTCCGATAATTGCAGGACGGACTAACTTCGTGGAGGCAGACTATCATGAGTGGGCAACCGTCTCTGTCAACGAGCAAAGGCGGCTATTGCTTTGGATAATATGAAATGATACATAGCTTCATGTGAATAAACGAACCCATCAATCAGGAATCAAACATGTACACAAAAGAAAATGACGTTGGACCTTTATCGTCGCCTCTGTCGATCACGTATTTATCATGAAACAATCATTCAAAGCGCCTTTTACAAGTATTGCCGAGGCTTCAACTTTCATTCGCCATAACTGTTGAAAAAACGCGCCCTTGTGTTAACATCAATCATTTATTATGTGTTAGTGTAAGTTAGTTCTTGAGTGAGTTCTCTTCAAAGAGAAAGAATCGGCGGCCTAAGCATGTTTGATTCTTTCTTTCAAATCATGAATCCAATTTCGAGATTTCAGAGCAAATCCGAGGCACTTCTTCATCTTCGGGCTGTTAAAATAACATACATATAAATTCAAAGTCGTTTTGCCAGAAGATAACAGTCAAGATTTCAGAGAAGTTTGACTAAATTTTGGGCCATGGTTCAAGGAATTCCGTAGTCGCACAGGTCTCAATATTTTGCTAATTTGCTTTCCCTTATTGCCATGAAATAAGCATGACACAATTCCATACCGCCA
>JAHQIW010007283.1:0-42125 GCA_019055375.1 Parelaphostrongylus tenuis
TGAACATAGAGAGTCATTTCCAATGGTGAAATGTTAGAATTGCATCAAATTTTGTTGTCTTTTTCTTTATAATACAGCAATATCTGCCTTGGTTATTGTGGAAGACATCCTCAGGTCTTCAAACCTCGAAAACTGATTGAGTTTAATTGTATCACTTAGTGTAGTGAGGAAAACTGCCAAACTTTCCAAACGTTTTTTTTTCGGAAACATTAAGAATGGAGAGACCACTAAAGAGAGAATGTAACCACTACACTAGGAACATGGACTTCATCAATTGAAATGTACAATGAATAATCTTGTTTTGCCTGCACATTGTGCGGAAAATGCGGAAGAACGGCGTTCTGTAAACATCCACCTTGAAACGTTCGAAAAGTCAACAGAGTATGCGTCTGCTTATTATCACATCAATTACATTCTTTGACATCGTCCACTGTGCTTTCCCATTTCAATATAATGACAATATCATCGATGGACAATAATTTACCATCTCACGGCAACATTTGATGTCTTCATTGCAGCTGTTTATTTTAGGGCCTAATTCTGACACTATTTTCCGTTAACGTCTTCATATTGGTGGATTTCTGCTAACATCTGATTACACGCCTATTTCTCAACCACACTATTGAAATTCTATAGATCTACTCAATTTGGCTATCAGTTGACCACCCCGTTAAACTATAATTTATGAGGGTGCCAAATGACAAGAGTCTAACAAGAGCATCAAAGTTTCACAAACGTAGTTTCTGCTTAAAAATTTGTTACCGAAAAAGTCTTGTAATAAGAATTCTGCTTTGTTTTTACCAATTGATGTCTTCTTTGGAAGACTTTTTCTCACATTTGCAGTTGTGATTCAAGCGCTTTGTCGATTGTCGCAGCATCAGAAATAAGAAGGCGGGAGCCGATTTTAAGCCGAGAAACATGAGAATTTGGCGCATTCAGTAAAATTTTTCTTAAGCTTTTCGTTGCATGCAGTCCATTTTCATTCAAGATTTGACAGAGATTTCTCATCTTGATCGCTGGTCTTTTGAGTATCGCATTAGCACAATATGTCACGAAAGACGCTTCTCTTCATATCGGTGAAGGCTGTCTTCTACCCTCCACACCTGGTGTTGGAAACCATTTTTATTATGAGTATAGCAGAGCGCAGCAGATGCAATTTAGCGCAAAGACTTTACATATACCTATGAGAAAAGTACCCCGGTGGTGTAGTAGTAGCACGCGTCCCCGGTGAGAATACAACGCTGGTTTAATTCCTCTTCTGAGGCCGTGTTTTTGCTCACCACTCAATTCTCTTGGGTGTATGTGAAACATCTAACACTGCGATGAGAGGAGTAAAATTACTAGAAATCTTTAGCAAAGGCTTCATTTCTGCATAATGTTTGGTCACGCTTAGCCAACGTACAGAATTTATCTTGGAATTGAGAAGATTTCACAGAAAACACTCAGGAAACTTCTAGCACCTTCCCGTAGTTTCTGCGTCGGATCCTCAATTTTGTGTCAGCCATGATATATATGGCATCGCTGAAAACGGATTCGTTTCATGCGGATTGCTCATTCCACTCGATGACAGTTTCTTGATCATCGCCCTGCCTAAATGGATTATTTATACGGGGATTGTCGTGGTCGGATTCGAAAGTATGGAACAATAGTAGCATTGAGTTAATTTGACCTTGTTCAAACGATGTTATCGATGTTCGCATATAGAAGGTCACCTCAACGAAGTCAAGAATCGAAGACGAATGCATGGCTATAATATTAAATATTATATAGAATGATAGTGATTATGTTGTTAGTTGACTGATTTCGTTAAATAACTGAAACTACATCGACAAAAGTGTCGTGAAATACGAACGAGATCATGGTCCATCCACTATATCCAGAAAAGTCGGCTTTGATCTGATCTCGGCATACGTAATTGATCATTTTCTTGCATTATTAGGCTGAAATGAGGTTAGTAATGTGCATTATTCGGCTAATATCTCGCCATCTCGTGTCTTAAGTTGTCTCATGCGATGGTCCACAGTGAAATTTCATTCATGCTATGTGGGCGTTCGTTGAACTATGAAATGGAATCCAGGAAAAATGCAAGCAAATTCAGAGTTCCAGTCCATTTCGTATACCGCAGAAAGGCGAAGAACGACTGGTTATGTGTTTTTTCCAACGGTACAATGGCATATTCGGTATAGTGGAGTCGTCCAACAGGTTTTCCTGGACTTGAAGTGATTCGATTCATGCGACATCCCTCTTATTGGTCTTACGCCGGCCACATTATCTGGTGCTCGGTAGGAAATCGACTAATCTTGAAAACTGTAAGAAAACGTATTATGTGTTTTAAATAGTGATCATGAAATTAAACTTAAATTTCAACTTAACTTATCATTATCATCATCTCCGACAATTTCAGAGTTACATATTTTGAGATCACTTATCCCGAGAATGTTAGAATAGCTTACCCTAGTCAACTACCCCTTAAATCCACTAAAACAGACACTCAAATTTAATCAGTGGTTTTCATGCAGCTCTTTGTGCAAATCACCAATTTACAATATCAAATGCTTTCATTTTTGTTTCAACTCACCAACTTCCATTGTGGATATGAGTAACACATATAAAAGCAAGCACATTCATTTGGCATTAATTTCAGAGCACCTAAAGTGTGAATGCCAGGAGATGGAATTTGGTCATTTTTCGATAGGCGAAGGAGTGAACTTTTAGCCGAAACTTCAGAGCGGCGCTGCCATAAAATCAATTCCGGCTACTATTCCAAACCTTATAATATTGTATATTTCACAGCAGAAATTCGACTTGTAAAAATTGCATATGGGAACTTCTCATTACTTCTCAAGTAACAGTAGAGAGCACAAATTCATCACAATGTGCATGGAAGCCTTTGGATACATAGCAAAGGTCCAAAAACGAACCGAAAAGAGAAGTGACTCGTGATTACGCGTAATCTCGAACCATACCTGAAGCTGATCTTTCTGGCCTGAGTTAGGCACAGCTCACTGATGCACTGACCGTACGCGACTGGTTTTCAATGAATAATTGACAGACACAAACATCAAAAAATAGAGTGGTGTTCTTATGATGAAGTTTTTTACTATGGCATGCAAAAATTCGTTCCTTACGTTTTCTGTTAGGTTTATGGAGGTTTTGGCCTTAGCGGATTGTGCATCAGTATGATCTTTCCAGGCTCTGAAAAGTCTAACCCGCCTTAAATTATCCACCTCGATCATTGTATAATCAAGCTGCATACTAACTGTATTCTTGCATGCTTCGTTAGTATTCAAGAAACAATGTCAATAACACCTCGGAACGGCTATACAGAAGAAAGTACTCACTTCAATAAAATTTACTGCTCATTACATTGATTGTTCAACACCCATATGGTTGCTAGTTTATTGATAGTGTACTGCCAGAATAAACATCGAATAGATAAAAATGTTTGTCTCATGAATATCACAGCTCACTTTCAGTTTCAGCTGACAGTGACCGTTACCGTGTACAAATACGAACCAAACGGACCCGATCTCAGCATTCCAAGCGCTCTATCCACAACATTTTGCCACATCGACCTCGACCAATTAGCCATGATGATGTTTGTAGTCTACATAGAATTGTTTCTCTATAGAACGACGTCATGCAAATAAGAAAACCGTTCAGACCGTGAGAGTTCCTGAGAGGGATAAGTGTTTGCTGTTGATAGGCATTGCAACCATCTGACATTTCATACCCCAGGCCCCGGGCAAATTCCCGTCACCGTGCTACCGACGAAAATACAGCTTTCCATCAGTGCCTCTGCAAGATACCATAGGTCTCAGAAACACTTCTTGTTCTGGCACTAGACACAGGAAAATCAAATAATGTGGACACTTAATTTTCTTCTACTTTTCGAAACCTACAGAACTTCATCTATTGATACACTGAATACTATATCATTCAAAAAATAAAATTTGTATAACATTCAAAAAGATATTCTCAGTTTGAAAGACTTCAATATTATGGTTCTATGATAGTTTTCCTCGAGCTGTGAGATACTTCATAATAAGTTTATAGAAAATATCTTTGTTCGAACAATTCCTAAGACCGCCTGCCTATTAACCTCGGCATGCTTCAATATGATTCCTGATTTTCTTCTTTGAGCAGAACACGAGGTGTTGCATTAAACTTTATTCGACAGTTTCGGCAGTCTCGCCTTCTTCAGAGCCTGGAAAGGTCAAAATGTTTGCAATACAATCAGTCAAACACCTCCATTACTTCTTTAGAAAAATCACCAGACCTAGATTTCAAATCGCATCAAGCAAAAATCGACACTCAACATACCGCTTTTTATATGTGTTCCACTGATGATCCAGTGGCCCGGAAGAGACACATGGTCGTAATGCACCCTACCCATCAAAACAACAGTCTTATATACTGGCTCATATCACGAGTGTTTACGAGGCATTCCTCCCTGCGGTTTATGGTTGGATTGGTCGTATTAATCCAAAATGCTTCCAAGATCTTTCGCGCTGATGTTTTTTTGCTCCTGCGCAAGGATGGTGACTTCGATTTCAAAATCAACTCCGTCGTGCTTCTGTGCTCTATGCGTCCCTAGCGGGGTGTTTCGTCTATTAAGACGCTTGTCAGCTAGGTGTTCTTCTATGCGTGCATAGAGCGGCCTACCCGTTTCGCCAATATATTTATCACTACACGCTTTGCAAGAGATTAGGTAGACTGTACCTACGCTCATGCAGTCACCGCCTCTGCCGTTAGGACATATTTTACAATCTTTTGTTATGCAGAGACGGTCATATAAGCGGTTGCGAACTAATTGGCGTTTTAGAGTATTCGGTGGTATTTCTATAATGGCCACCGATTGCTCTAAACCCGCTCTTTTCAAACATCGTTTTATAGCTGTACTAATCTCATTTGAATAGAACGGATGATAAACGGGACTTTCCTTTCATTCAAGTTTTCGTTCGGAGGCGCATTATTTCCTCTAAACCTAAGCCGAGGGTTACAAATTCGTATCCATTATAAATGGCTATTTCCCGAGCCAGTTTCACGGATTCTACTCTCTGCTCCTCCCCGGTGCATACATTGGCTGCTGTTCGAAACATGTTTTTTACTAGCGCCTTTTTCGTATGTGAGGGATGAGATGAGAGATAGTGAACCAGGATATTCTTATTACTTGGCTTTCGGTACCACTTTGTTATGTAGCCGCTCTCAGTTAAGCTTATTTGCACGTTCAAGAATGGAAGCCAATCGTCTTTTGGTATCTCACGGGTGAATTTATATACTCTGACTGTTCATTCAGCAATCTAAAACAATTATCTAGCTCCTCTTGAGTGGAACAGATAACCAAACAATCATCTATATACCTACAGTAGAGTAATGGCCGGAGATCCATTACTGGTGCTTCCACTCTAGACATAAAGGCAATCGCCAGGCTAGGTGCCAGTCGCTGTCCCATTGCCAGCCCTCTGGTTTGAGCATAATAATTCCCGGACCATCTGAAGATTGAGCAGTTCAGGCACTCTTTTAGTAGGATCATGAACTGCTCAATCGTCAAGCCATACATGTTTACAGCTCCCTGGTGTTGTATAAGAAGCTCATGTGTGGCTTGCAATGCGGAGTCATTCGACACGTTGGTATATAAGCAGTGACGTCGAATGACTCCATTACGTACGCGCTGTTCGGGTTCGCGTTACGTAGACGATCCAGGAACATCTGAGTGTTCGTCAGATGGGCTGGAATGTGTCCTAGCAACTGGGATGTTATTAAAGTTAAGAACCATGCTATCCTATCCGTCGGTCCGCCTACACAGCTGATGATAGGTCTAACTTTGAATATAGATGGATCGTTAGACATTAGATCATCAGTGGATACTAACTTATGTGTTTTTATAAGCAAGTATAAGACAGGACATGTTGTGACTGGATTTTTCAATTGAGAAATGATAGATGGTCTTAAGCCTGCCGCTTTTGCCGTACGGACCCACTCATTGTTTAATTTGCGGTTTTGCCTTTTGAATTCCTTTACAGAAGATGATCGTAAAGCGAGGCATCTTCGAGATGCTTGTTCGTTATTGCGATATCTAACTGTCGAGGAATCACAACAAATTCTCCACCCTTATCACTAACTGATAGCCTTATCCTACCTTCCCTTATCAACTCTCGAACCTCTTTCATGCCACGTTTTTGTAGTTCGGTGAGGTTCGATTGATATCTTTTCCTGCTATAGTGAGTGGAGGTTCTAAAGTTTCGTCCGCAAATTTCCGGAATTTTCTATCTACCTCCTCGTTGGGGTCTGTTGTCTATAGAACGGCTGAGGAAATGGTGGTATTAGTGCCTCTACTTGCTGTTCATTCCTATTAGTCTCTTCAACTCTGGCCTTTTTACGGAGTTGATCTTGCAAATCATGTAAACCACATGCAACCTTACGCAAGGACACCTTAGAAATGGGTTGAGATGGTGAAAAGCTTGGACCCAATTCTAATAGCGAGCGCGCACCATCAGGGAGAGTTATGCCTCCTAGCACTGTGACCCTTGAATTTCTTGTGCATTACTTGCCCTATGTGACTCGCTTGTTCTTCATTAGCGGTATCCGTATGCCTTCATCAAATTCAATAGTTCTGCGCTCTACTCAAAAAGATCTTATTTCACCAGGCATTTCTTTCATAAAGACAGCTAATGGATGGTGTGTTTCGAGCTGATTGCTCTATTGCCCCAAAGCATGTTGACCTTTCCAGGCTCTGAAGAAGGCAGCGAACCTGCCGCGAAACGTCAGCTATAATCGAATAAAGGTCTTAATGTGCTCCACACTCGGCGGCTGTTCCTGCCGACCTCAAAGAAGAACATATTACAGGACATCAAATCCTTGTTAGCAAAAAAAAAAATGTACAACCTCTGCTTTTGAATGCCCCTTCAGGTTCGGATTGAAATTTCCCTAAATGAATGTCCACTACTGGAGACTTACGCGGTTTCTCCCTGGTCCCATTAAGAGCTGACATCGTAGTGGTTCGTAAGTGGTATTAACTTGAAGTTGACCCAGAATGTTGGAGATCACAAAATCAGGCAAGAGTGCTCTCCGACCTTCGATTTCGAGAACATCCGACGACCTGAAACGTAAATCTTCACTATTTCAAAGAGTGAGCTCTGAAGTTTTTCAACGAACATATGTGAAATTTGGCAAAGTTAGGTTAACTTTAAGACTGAAGATCTGGTGAAAAAATGCTACTCATCTCAAACGTTTTTCAGAATTCACGAAAAAATGGAATGCCTAAGTGTAAACCTCACTGTTTGCATTGCAAAACGTTGTGCAAGTGCCTGAACAGCATCCTTGTCTGGTTGCAATACCAGGGACTACGGCAGAGATTGCTTTGTTTTCTGTGTAAACCGCGATAATAGGTAAGTTGCTGGGTCCGCTGGCAGTGAAGGTCCTAGTGCTCGCTGCAACGAAATTACATAGCTTTTGTAGTGAATGGTTGTAAATAAATTATTAAGTACTTCAAAACCAGCTCTCCTCGTCATTACCATTAAATAACACTTTCTTTTATAATTTAGATAATATCACGTGGTTGAAAATAGACCTTGTTCGGCCGATATTACGATTAAGTCGATCGTCCACGATTATTCGTTTTCGTTGTCGTTCAAGTCGACTCTTTCTCGTGGAGCACCGCCCGAATGGAAAACCTCACTCGGCAATGTTCATTGATATAGAACTGTTCTTGTACATAATGTTTCTCAATCGATTGTTTTAGAAATCTCGTTTGAGAACATCGATCTATTCTGAGAACTGTTTCAATTCTTTCCAAGGTTTAGCATGTCACTGGCTTATGTACATTTCGGCAATCCTTCAGAATATATCGATGCTCTCAAGTGAAATTTTCAAACAGCAGATTGAAGATGAATATCTAGATAACCGAATGCCATCGACTTTGAAAAACTCAGACAACATTTCACATTTTCAGGTCCTGGCATGTTGTCATTTAACCACTATCAACTTATAACTAACGTTGGCAACTTGTATGGCAGTCATCTGTAAACGACAACATCGCTAAGTGAAATTCTTCATTCGAGCGATGTACCTTTGCAGAGAATTGGACGTGCACAACAACGAAGACGAAGACCACAACGATGGCGAACGACAGTGGAGAATCGAATCTAATCATGGGCTCCGAGATGACGAAGACTCCAAAACGTTAACCCATTAAAGTTCATTTTTAAACTCCTGGTATTAGCTAAATCACAAAAGTCACTGCATTGAGAAACTTCTTAGTTTTATCTTTCTTCTTATATGGAATTGAAAACCCTTGCCTATAGGTAGCGCAGACTGCGACAACAATCAAGCAATAATGAGAGTGACTAAGCATGCTCATTCTGTTAGAGCTCTTAACCATCTAACAATGGGAATATTAGTATATCCATTACTTTGACCTCCAGGAATCACTCCACATCCAAACACGGCTGAGATTGAGACTAGCAACAAAATAATAAATGGAGCGCTCGAAGGTCCTGCCTTGTTGTAAGAATAATCATTTTCCTAAAATAGAATAAGTATTATAGACTCAACTAAAACTACTGTCTAGATCTTTTGTGTGAGATCATCTCACGAGTAACAACAGATTCGGCACTCAGCACCTATGCGAGTGGTGACGTCGCCTTGGCTGGCCTTTGATTTTTTCTGGTTTTTCAAGTGCTTCAGAGGATCTTTAACTCGCTTAATTCAGAACATATCCGTGAAAGCGTATTCGTGACACATTGTGCTATGCGATGCTCAAAAAACAGTTATCGAGGTGAGAAAATCTCTGTCAAATCTTGAATGAAAATGGACTGCAGTGGAGCGAGAAGCTAAAGAAAAATTCCAGCGAATGCGCCAATTTCTCAAGTTGCTCGGCTTATATTCGGCTTCCGCCTTCTTATTTCTGATGCTGCGACAATCGACAAAGCGCCTGAATCACAACTGCAAATCTGAGAAAAAGTCTTCCAAAGAAGATATCGATTGATAAAAACGAAGCACAGTCCTCATTGCAAACTTTTTCGGTGACAAATTTCTAAGCAAAACTGCGTTTGTGAAACTTTGATGTTCTTGTTAGCCTCTTACATTTGGCACGCTCATAATTTATAGTTTTAACGGAGTGGTCAACTGATAGCCAAATTGAGTAGATCTATAGAATTTCAATAGTATGGTTGAGAAATAGGCGTGTAATTACATGTTAGCAAAATCCACCAATATGAGGACGTTAACGGAAAATCGTGTCAGGATTGGGTCCTAGAATAAACAGCTGCATGAAGACATCAAATGTTGCCGTGAGATAGGAAATATTTTCCATCGATGAAATCGCCAATGTATTGAAACGGGAAAGCACAGTGGACGATATTAAAGAATGTAGTTGATGTGATGATAAGCAGACGCTACCCTGTTCATCTTTTCAAACAGTTTCAGGTGGATGTTTACAGAACGCCGTCCTTCAGCATTTTCCGCACAATGTGCAGGCAAAACAAGATTTTTCACTGCACATTTCATATGATGAAAGTCCCATTTCTTGTGTAGTGCTTACATTCTCTTTAGTGGTCTCTCCATTTCTGTAATGTTTCCGAAAAAACGTTTGGAAAGTTTGGAGTTTTCCTCACTACACTAAGTGATCAATTCGACTCTATCAGTTTTCGAGGTTTGAAGACCTGAAAGTGTCTTCTCACAATAACCAATGCAGATATTGCTGTATTATAGAGAAAAAGACAACAAAATTTGATGCCATTCTGACATTTTCCAGTTGGACAATGTTACTCGTCCTCTTGTTCACTGAATTGTTGCGGAGCATGCGATGGCCGAGATTCAAATTTTGAAGAGCTCTTCAGTGGCCCTACATCCTCCAACAAACTGTTAGGTTCGAAAGAAAGTTCTGGAGTCACTTGTAGAAAACTGAAAATTCATGCATGAATTCCAAACAAAAGCAATAATGACTATTCTTCAAAATAAATGACATCGTTTCCTACGACTTTCTGCCATCGGCCCGCCAAGTTTTCAAAGTTGGTCAGGAGTACAATTTCTTTCGCATCGTGTCAAAGAACTCTTTCAGTGCTTCTTCAGCTTCATCAAACGGCTCAGACTTATTAGACGTCCTGAACGAGGCTTGCCTACGAGATCAAGATCTCCGGCATTGAGAAGCGTTGAAACCAACGTCCATCAGCGGATTTGCTTGTTGTGCCTTCCCTTTCTACTTCGTTATTTCATCGACTGTAGCTCGATGTGAAAGACCATTTCTCCAATAATGACGTAATAAAACACACGAACTGCGATTGTGTCGTCAGACAGGCGAAGGCTTGTAAGAAGTGAAAATAAAGAAGAATCATATCTAGGCGCATAGTGGGAAATCCCACATGAGAAGTGTAATATTTTTACACGATATGCATGGGAGCTTATCCCATGCTTATTGAAGTGCCCCAGAATTTTCTTTGCAATCGTAGTGAGAAATGTCTTGATTAATCATCTTTTCGCTGTGGAAATCTCATCCCATTGACTAACGACATAGTGTTCGAAGCAGAAGTTTTACTCATTTCCAAAGTGCTGGCGAAAAGTCTCCGACTTGGAATGTAGTGAATTTTGTTTCAACTATTTCGCAAATGACAAATCGAAGCACCGTCAACGCTGTATTATCATAGACCCTGTTTATGAGTTGTACAAGCCGTGATTGAAGCTGAATAAGCTATTGCATTCACAGCCGTTTCCGTGTTTTGAGACTTCCGTGTCGTTTTGGCTGAATTGCCGAACAACGAACAATTTCGCTACAGTATTCTGCCTGCACTTTCAATACGATTTTGTTATGAATCCGCGAATTTCAAGACGTTTTTTTGTATGGAATGCCATCACCTATAAAATTTGTCGTCTCGCTGTTGTCGAGTGACTATAGCGGAGCCTCCCTATTCTCCTAATACGTCAAGAGCCTCAGTAAGTCCCTCCTCATTGAAGGGATTGCTTGGGCATCATGTCCATTTAGAGATTTTTTGTGAGAAGTTGGACCGTATCAGGTGCCTTCTTATTGCGCGTTAGACATTTCAAAGGATTCTCGCGGCTTACTTCTATCGTCATCCGCCGTCAGCAGAACGTACTATGTGCCTCAGGCTAAGGTCTTTTTCCAAATCCACTCCATTGATCTTTTCATTCTCCAGTCATCGTCCCATCTATGTATACAGATCTCCCCTCGCCATCAAACTTTTTTTTGATTGTGATGCATATTTGCTCTGCTTCGAAGACAGGGCATCCTTCCAAGATGTGAATTGCGAAACCAGGGCTCAATGTTGAAAGTGTTCTCAAAAGACGTAGTTCTAATGAGAAATACTGGCACATATTCCGCCACATACTGCAAACTGGGATTGTAGCGCCAAATAAGTAGATGTGTTAGGATAATGACATTGGCCAGTGGTCTCTCTGACAAAGGTTCAAGCTCGGCTCACGCTGCTCGCTGCTCTTCCATCGAGTTGTATTCCAAGTTGTTATACACACTCAGAGAAAGTTCATAATCATGTAAGTAATGGTCTACCCAGTTGGTGATCCATCCGGTTCAGTCCCATTTCCCTACACAGGCTTCTTCGAAATGGGTTTTGACATGATATTACTTAGAAACCTCTACAATTCTTGAAGGTAATCTGAAGTAATACCATGCACGCAAGTGTCTTGCTTTCTTGCAAGTTCGGCTTTGTCCAGTTTCAAAAATGAGTTACAGAATAACTTCCATAGTGATATCACATAACACGCTCAATTTGCTGATCAGACGCTTACTTATTTACGTCGATCATTATGCCAACATTTACATATGGCAGTGCATGAGTTTCGCACTATTTACGAATGGTGGTGTGCTCTATGGTTTGTCGTTGACTACATTCATGAAGAAATTTCTTCAATGAAGCCCAATAGAGTAAAGAACTGCCTAATCACTTTCCGTTGAACGGTAGACGACCACAAGTCATTATAGGAAGCACAGATGCATTTTGTCGCCTTGACAGAGTCACATGCATGACAGTAATCCTAGAATGAACGAACAACGCTCACAGTTTTCATCGAGCTATCTACCCATTATGGATTTGACTTATGTTTTCATAACCGACTAGCATTGCATTCTTCTCATTTCAATCTATGAACGAATATGAGGTTTTTTTCCTGCATGACATATTCTTCTTTTCAGCAGTATTTATAAGGCCCATAAAATAGTTTCTCCACTTCCACTCAGAGTCAACGAAATCAAAGACGACTGTGATGGCAATGAAGATATCTAGTAATGAGGCTGGCTTCACTTGTTCGGAAGCTCGACAAACGCGTCCCAAGAAAAGTGCGGTGAACTTCTTTATGAGAGCTCACTGATTTGACCGCATCATTTTGTCTAGATGAACGAAAAAAAGTCAATGAATACAGTCAAATGGATCAAGTTAGTTAGTTTGTTGTGACACTATGAAAACAAAATGCTTTACCATTGCTAACATCTGGTAATTCTTTCTTAATATTGTACTGTTCTCGTCAATGTCTAAAATTCTGCAGATATTTTTCTGTCATAGAATTCTTTTCCTTCAGCATTGAGCATAAAGTTCGTCTCTGGATCAGAGGAGCGAGATTTCGCAAATCAGGAGCTCACAAAAATACGAAACTGTTAGAATCAACATAACAATACGTGATGCGGAATGCTACTGTGAGTGTTCTATCAGATGGTCCCTTGTCTTTTTTTTGAGTCAAACACGAGATTTTTATGACATCAATTATTCAAACAGCTGACGTTTCTGCTGTTCTCGTTCTTAGAGAGTGGGAAGATCAAGCTGCCCACAAGCCCAGTCTGGACCGAATCATTTCCATTACTTCTTAGAAAAAAATCACCAACTCCAGATTCCGTTCACATCGGCCGCCACAAAATAACTTTCAAGATAGCGCTTTTATACGTGCTCTACTAATTGCTCAAATGGAGATCAACCGAACAGCGATCACCAAGACTAGTAGTCACATAAACTACAATGTTGAAGCTGTTTCCTATATAATGCAGTGTGTTATGTGTGTATACTTGCATCGATCTGCGTGTGTGCATATCGTCTTTATGTCACTGCGTTGTTTTTATATATTGCGGTAAGGTGCATTACGAGCATATGTGATCTACTTCCGATAATCTCCACTTTAATCATCCAGTGGAACACATATAAAAAGCAGTGAGTATGTTGAGAGTTGATTTTGTGCTCAATGCGATTGAAATCTAGGTCTGGCGATTTTTTCAAAAGAAGTAATGGAGGTGCTTGACTGACTGGATTGCAGACAATTTGACCTTTCCAGGCTCTGAAGAAGACGAACTGCCGAAACGTTAAGTGTGGATAAAGTTTAATGTAACACCTCGTGTTTGGCTTAAAGAAGAAAACCAGAAATCATGTTGAAGCATGCCGAGGTTGATAGACAGTCGGTCTTGGGTATTGTATATCTAGCCTTAAGAATAACTCGTGGTGGCCTGCTAATGCATCCAGTCAATGCTGTTTATCCTCCCAGACAAGTCTGGGTACCAATTTATCGAGCCCAAAGGTATGGATAGTTTGCTGCATGATCGCGAGATTGAACTATCTATCTTATGCGCCCTGCAAGGCTCCTCTCACTACTGCTCCATCACGCCCTCCTCAGTTGATAATGTTGATGATTAAGGTGTTCTCTAGTTGAATCTAGTAGAATCACTATGATGGTCCGTCAAGTTACCCGTGACCAAAGGCTTACAAGGCCACGGCATTTGGGATATAGTAGGCGTGCATGTGTACGAACGCAGGGAGAATTTTTGAAAACGTTTTTTCCCGCCAATCAGGCTCTCGCAGGTCAAATCCCTGAAGAACTTCCCTACTATCTTACCCTTAACATCTTGGTTTCAAATTTTCAGATTTCTTTTCTACTTCAGATTTCAAATTCTTGAATCGCTTCATATAAATGAGCACGAGTGGCTCAGTGTATAGATCCTGTCCTGTCCTAATCCTGTCTGAACGCGGGGGTGTTCTTTCTTACCCGTACGATGTTAGGATGTCGGATTTTGGAAGGGAGGACCGGTGGAAACGATAGATACATCCTCCCTCCATGTATATGAAAGGTAAGAGAACTGGATAACGAAAGAGATTCGAGTAGTGTTGGTGGATGATTTTCTCCATAGCCCTTCTGGAAGCAGTAAGTGTCCTGTCAGAGCATGGATGTGCCATCATCCTGGTCTCATAATTGGCGAAGCCTTTCTGGACTTTGCGAATGCTTCTTCCCAGCTTCTGCACCTTCTGCCGTAACTGCTGCTCATCTCTCTTTGAGGTCTTCTTTTTATCACTTTTCTGCAGCATTTCGCAAGTTCGAATCGTAAGGTTTCAGTTGTCTGTAGCTCGTTCGGTTCCACGTTGACTGTATCAGCTCGAGTGTCTGCCGAGACAAAGCGCCTCTTCGTGACTTAGGACTCTCGGCTTTCATAGCGCTGACATGAAAGATATTCAACGACCCGCTCGTATTCTTCCTCGATTTTGTCTACAACGGTATCTACCTAGAACCACCATGTCTTGAGTTGATCCCAGTTTGGTTGATATATTTGGTGTTTATGGTTTCAGTGCCAAAACTATGGAACGAACTGTTCGGACAACTGACGTTTTAGCGGTTTCGCCTTCTTCAGAGCTTGGAAGGCCGAAATCAACAAAATCTCAGCTGTTTGAGGACTTTATTGTCTTAGAAGGGTACAGTTATATGAGAGTTTTAGGATTGACTGTTGATATGGGGGAAGAGAGAGAGGGGAGAGGAGAGAGGAAGGGGATGGGAGGGAGTAGGGTGGCAGATAGCTGGCGAATGTAATGATCTTTGACGCGGAATGATACGACCGCTCCCCTATCACTCTCCTGCAATCAACAGCGAACGCTCATACGAGATGCTCCAGCTTGTCTATTCTCAATATTGCAAGGGGACCTGCTCTACAAGTTGTCTACGATGTTCGTGAGGAAGATAAGTTCGTAGCAAATTGGGATACTGACTTGAAGCATTGAGAGTACTGAGACTCCTCACATTATGAAAAAAAACTGTGATATGGATCAAATAAAGTGAGTGATAGTGGATATAGTCTATCCTTGATGATGACTACTTACTGATTTCGTTTATGTACAGGAATTTATTTTTTTTTTGCTCGACAGCAATTATCTCGGCTAGTTTTAGCATACCGGATCGCGACACTCCCAAAGAAATTCTCTGAATGAATATAACGGCGGATACTGGAGGAACAAGGATTGTTTTACTCAATATTATTCCAGTTCTTCATTCGGTTTCAAGTTTTATTCATCAGCCATGTTATTCCTTTCTAATCAGATCTAATCATCCTTCTTTTTTCAATAGGAAAGACTGCTGAAAACACAGCGCACTAACACAACAGTTAGACAACGCCTCGGATACGGCGAATATACAAGTCCGAGTTTCGCCTGAGGCAAAAGTTTTGCACATCACTCAGCATCACTACAAATATCCTTATTTTTGTTGTCATTTACCAAGAATACTTCCCACACAATATTTTCCAGAGTTTCTAATCGAAATTTCTTCGACGGTAACGTTCCCGTACGAATATAAAATGAGACCCTTCCCACGGGCCGAATATTCTTCCCTTTTGATATTCTATAATTGGAAACCAGAATTGTTTGTGCTGTCGATTTTTTTTCCATTAAAAGAGGAATTTACCCCTTGGAAATTAGATTGGTTAATCAGTAGTTCTTCTAGTATTATCGCTAACCACGAAGACAAATCAAATCAGAGCTGAAGTGGATCGCTTAACACGGTTTTCATTACCTGTCAATCTTTTACTTCGTCTTTTCAGAGACACTATGAAGGTCAGATGAACTAGTACGAATTCGGCTCGCCACAGTTTCATTGCGTACTCGTGCTCGTTCCTCTCAGTGAACAACAGCTCGAAGTAATGATTAAGATTGAAGTGAAAAGCCTCGTTTACTTCCTGATTTCTACTGTGTTATCCTATTTTAGGTTCCACAACGTCACGTTTTTCCACCTTTTTCCACATATATTTCTT
Source organism: Parelaphostrongylus tenuis (assembly GCA_019055375.1). Lineage (NCBI taxonomy): Eukaryota > Metazoa > Nematoda > Chromadorea > Rhabditida > Metastrongylidae > Parelaphostrongylus > Parelaphostrongylus tenuis. Next base: position 16,022 of record JAHQIW010007283.1, read on the forward strand.
TATGCTGCTTAATTTCTCTACGTGCCTTCTCACTTTTTGGTCAAGAAATTGCACAGAACTTTTTCTTGGTCGGCTGAGAAGTATGGCCTAGAGTGTGCTGTTTTCTACGTTGACCTCTGATGTTGTTTTTCTGTTGCTGTTGATGATATTCTATGATGTTGTTTATCTAATGTTGCTCATCTATCGTTCTGTTAATCTGAAGCTGTGAATAAACTTGTTCTTGTTGATATGAAGTCTATTGACATCGTTTATCAACAAAATTACACACGGTTTTTACAAAGCGAAAACAAGAATCACCGACAACAGAACGTCAGTTCACATCAGGAATTTGTCCGAATTCTTTGTTAGATAGATCTCGTCTTCTTTTGTGTCGTAAAACATTTTGTAAGCTGCACTGATCGCGTCCTTTTGTGACCTAAAAAGTATTTTACCCAACCTTCACCATATTCGGGAACAACATAGCTCAAAATTTCGGTTTCAAAAGAGATCGAACCATGGGCCTATGAATCCTCTACACCAATAACAGCATGTAGAATTACAAGTCTCATAATAACACTTATTACGTCCGACGAAAACTTCTTATTTTAGCATCTTGTAGCAGTGCTACGATGGTATGATTATGCATCTAAGATGTTAAGTATATGCAAAACTTTCGTCCTAGGCAGGAGTATGGACTTGTGTTTCACCCATACCGATAGCGCGTGCTACCACTCACATCATCAAGACCACAGCTCTGCTACCACACTTAATTCAATATCAGGCATCGTAGCTGTCAAAATCCAATCGTCAACGGGTTTGGGCTGATTGTAAGCACATATCGACATGCTACTACTTCTGAGAAAGCAGTAAATTAATGATTTATCATAGATTATACATGATGTTAACGGTTGTCAGCTTAACTGAGTTCAATGCCGGCAATATGTGTTTATTAGCCCGAACCCGCTGACGGATAGTTGCTGACTGCTTCGATGCCTTACGATCGAAAAAAGGTGGTAGCAGAGCGAGGCAACCCAGGTAGTGGGGTGGTAGTGATGCGTTCCCAGCATGAGTAAAACATGGTTCAACTCCTCCTGAGATCGGATGTTTGCATAATCACTCGACATTCTTAGTATGTACTACATCTATTGTAGTATACGACAAGAACGTGATACTGCCCACCATCTGATTTCTTCTACGCTCTCGCAGAACATTTGACACCGCATTCATTTTCATTCCATATCGCATAGATGTCTCAGCGACTATCATTTTCAGCAAAGTAATCGCTCCAGCTTCCATTTTATAAAGATTCTATATCGTAAAACCAACGTCGAAAGCAAAGCATAGCACTTATGATGAGGCACCTTCTGGCTACGTACCTGACTCCTTCTTCATCAGCGCGCAGGCTCAAAATTTTACCAATTTCATCGCTAGTATACGGCTTTGTTGCAATACCATTAAGGCGGTCAACGAGATCATAGGTCAGGCAACAATTAGCGGTAACATCAGTCCCACGGACGACACCTCTTTCTCTAAACTATCGGCTTTCAGAATACAATCTTTTAATGACAAACAATTGCAGTGATACACCCACTGCAAACTATTCAGAAAGACAGTTGATAGATACGTGTGAACAGATCGTTATTTACTGATAGTATGGAGATGACACTGAAATGGGTGAATAAATAACTCACTTGTTCGTCACCATGATGAGCAAGGGGCTGAGCTCAGATCCCATAGCTCTACTTAGGTAAGAGAAACATTCTAGGTCTAGCAGTGGGCCTCGTCAATAAAAAGAACACCTGGCTGAGTGGCGGCTTTGCCTCCTCTCTCCATTCCGCAACCTGTAATCACATAAATAAACAAAGTCCTACAATATATAACGCCGCTGAAATACTCGCTCAGATCAGTGTATCACATAATGAATTATTAGCATGTTTAGGAATGAATAACGACTATTTATCTCAAACTGACGAAGTGCGCTCTACAAATTTTGACATTACCCACTCTGAACGTGTCCACGAGCATGGGAACGACTTCACCTTCTCTGACCCGATTAGTCGCCGACTGCACCACTACTTTCGTTGCAAGACCGCGTGCGAAATATCCCAGGGCTTAGCTGTGGGTCTAGCGACGAAAAGTAGTACTGTAGTTGGCGACTAATCGGGCAGAGAAGGTGAAGTCGTTCCCATGCTCGTGGACACGCTCAGAGTGGGTCCGCGGAAGTCCACCGGTTAATTGGCAAACAAAGACGGGAGAACACAAGCGCGATGTGGTTTCTTGAAAAAGGGAGAAATGCAGAGAGGCTGCTCAGTAAAAGGGCATTGCATCCTCATGATTTAAGGCATCAAAACTACAGTGTGCGACGAGAATTGTATGTTTTGATACCTATCTAGCTTCTTATTGGAACGGAGAATTGCAAAGACGCTCCTTCTCCTATGACCGCGACGCGATAGAGATCTTCTTCAACTTCTTCTCGAGCTCCTGTCCGAACTTCTACGGCGCGATCGTAGACTACTCGATCGGTGCCTTCTATCACGTTGAGCTGAAAAGAGAGGCTTCTAGTTAGCCTAATTTGCTCCCTTATCTCCACTTAGGCAAGCTCTAGCATGGCTGTCCCAGGACTCCTGGAGAGATTCAGTTCGAGCGCATTTTGGGAATTTATTTGGAAGACAAAAGTTCAAGGCAGCCACTGTACTCACGTACCGCTTAGTTTGAAGGCGTCCTTGAATAACTTTTCAAATGATTGAGCCTACACGAAGTTGGTGGACATAGTTTATCAGGCTACGTATCGCCAAGCCAAACATTCTTTAGAGGAGCACCGCTCAAATTAGGATTCCCACCTAATGATGCGTTTAAATACGGGGCGGTTATTAGTGAAAATTATAGCGCGGTGAAAAACACTTGTTTTTCATCGGAAAGTACTCTGTAGTGGTCGACATCATTATCACCTTGCCCAAAGCGTTAAATCATCTATGAAGCAACCTTCCTCCAACTTCCACTTTACTAATCAATGACATTCTCTTGAATGAATAGGATTGCACGAGGTTGTCAAACAGATGTCATGTGGTACTAATGTTTCGACGTCTTCGTCCTGTTTCACGAGATCCTTGTGGAACTGAGAGCACAAGTTGACGATCCACATCTAGGAAAAGGTAGATAACATTCATTATGTCGTAGAGAATGTTGTCTACAGTGCTCAATCAGTATTTCACTACATTCATGAAGAGGACAAGTCCTCAATCAAGCGGTGAACACGAGGAGACGAATAGATTGTTAGAATTGTTGGGATCCGTGCAGTGGAAAAAGCTCTCATACGGATCGAATAAAGTGATATAAAACTAATTCCGAATCATTTGAAAGGAACTTCCATAAATAAGGGGGTTCAAAGAAAATCGGTTTGCAAAGTACCATGCTACCATTCTACTCCACTTTACTTTCGTCTAACGAGACAAATGATTTTATTTACCCTTTTGAGACAGTGGACCCACCACTTCTGCATCTCTCATCCCAGCGTGAGAAAGCATTGTGTTGTTCTATTTCAGTTGTATTATTGTTGCTATGTTCCTACTTAACAGCAGCATATTTGCTAACAGCAATAATACAGTTGGAATTGTGAGATAATATATTCACTGCGTTTCGAAATTGCAGAGGAGATCAGAGAAGCAGAGGAAGTGGAGCAAATTGTCCAGCGCTGCTATGTTGGGGCTTAGAGTATTAAGTAGGTGGATGCACATTCCCACAAGGGTTAGGCTTTTCAGTTCTGTGTTCTTAACCATATAAATGTGTAAAGACGCAAAAGGAATTTTCAAATAAAAAATCGAATACTTCACATAGCCGCAATAAAATGTGCATGAAAATCCGGATCCACACCTATCGTATATAATCAGAGGATTGCCTCCTGAACTATTGGGCCAAGAGAGAAGTCTTCAAATTACTATCATCTTCTGGCTTTTCCGCATTTCGCGATAGCATTTGAGGTGGAATTTCTTTTCAACCTATCGGCAGATTGCGTGGCCTTCAGGTTTTTAGGGGAAAGAGGGTTACATAGCCATAATTTGAATTGTGTGGTTATTGACGGCTTATGCCATTTTTGAGACAAAGATAAACTGATATAACGGTAGACTTTTCTGAATTCCAGGGCAACTGATGCTGAGAAACGGGTTCAGATGGGTGCTGCTGAACTGAAGAGTATTGCCACAACGCTACGCAGATCTGTTCTAGACTCCAATAGAGAGCAGTCGAGAAAGATGTGTATGAGGACATGTTGTAGAGGCTATCAGAGTTGGTGAGGCGGTTTCTGTCTTTCTGACACTTTCTGCCAGTCCTACCTGTCGCTAAAGTCGTGCTCTTTGCCCGTGATTGTTTTTGTAGTAGGAATATATCTCACAGGTAACTTGCAAGACTGACTAGTGTATTAGACTCGCCATTGTTTGATATGCTCGCACTTTTCTTTCACAAGGCAAATCACGAAATTTCTATGTCGTTTCATGAGTTTTGGCATTGAAGCAATGAACATCAAAATCTTCAATCAGATGTAAATGAAACTGCGTGGTTTTTTCATCGTCCGATTGGACATTTTCTCGAGAAACATTTTCTTATGAGCTTGTTCATACCTGCTCTAAGATGAGGTTATCTTGGGAATAAATCTGCTTGCTACTCAAATACGGGATTGTACCCATGACAGAAGTTAAGGCAAGTTATATACCAGAATGTTAGCAGGAAAGTGCGCAACTGGAACGGTGCTAGAATCATGCGATTTTAATTTTTCTCGATTCTCTGCGTTCCTTGTTATAGTTCTTGCTTTTCAACTGCATAGATCCTTTATTTGTAGCGTTTCCTATTAGAAGTGAACTTCTTCTGCCCTCTTCGATGTTATTTCTTTTTTCTGCTTTCAGAAATGACTAGCATTCTTTTCCACACATTGCGTTTTGCCTTGTATAGTACATTAGTTGAACAAATCTTGCTTAGGGATTTCGTCTTTTTTGTGTAGGCCTAAGATGCTGATCGAGACAATTTTCTTAAATCATAGTACTTCTATTGCTTTTTTCGCAGTATTATGATGCTACTTATATAACTAGGAGAATTGAGTGGCGAGCAAAAACGCGGCCTCAGGCAGGAATTGAACCCTCGTTTCATCCTATTCGGGGACGCATGCCCTACCACTACACCACCGAGGCACATTGGCCCGACCACTCATTCTTCAACATCTCTAGGTTAGACCTCTAACAGGTTCGGTCGGATACATCATAACACTGCGAAAAAAGCAGTAGAAGTACTATGATTTAGAAGTGTTATATAAAACAGTGGCTGTCAGCTTAACACGATTTATGAAGAGAAATCGCATATCCGACCAAACCTGTTAGAGGTTGGTGGCTGATAGCTAACATAGAGATGGTGAAGAATGAGTGGTCGGGCAAATGTGCCTCGTGGTGTAGTGGTAGAGCACGCGCCCCGGATAGGATGAAACGTGGGTTTGATTCCCGCCTGAGGCCGTGTTTTTGTCCACCACTCAATTCTCTTAGTTATATAAGTAATATAATAACACTGCGAAAAAAGCAGTGAAAATACTATAATTTCGAAGATATATATATATATATATAATATAAATTTTCCGATTTCTTACAAGTGCCACACAATTTTCATCCCATCCTGATGTGATTGAAATTTTCGGAGGTTTTCTTCTATTTCCATCCTTTTTGCTTTTTTCATAGAAAGTCCTCCCAATTTTTTCGAATTTCAGATGGGATACACGAAAGGCTTTCATGTTTGGCAAATGGAATGGCCACAACGGCAACGAGGAGCGCATCCAGTAGTTGGTGTGGCAACGAAGGCTGCTGCACTTCATACGACGGGTTATACGTCATTGATAGGAACGAATACCGAACCCTATGGATGGGATTTGAGTCAGTGGTTTGATATCGAACTGATATATTAAAACTAAGTGTCGAGTACGAACAAATCTTGGAACTGATAATTAGCAACTATTTTTATTATTTGATTATCAAACACCGATGCGATCTCTTTTAACCGATGCGAGGGCAACAGTTGTAGCAGTAGTAGAAGTAGTTGATGATGTGAATGTTAAATCATTACAAATAGCAGTACTAATCGTAGGAGTTTTATCTTCAAGGTGGAGCAATTTGAGTTCTTAGCTAGGGTGAGACACCAGCGTTTTTCGCTGTTTTGCTATCCAATAAGTTGCATTTCTGACTGTTTCAATCGGACTGGCTAATCACTTTTTGGTTCTCAAAAATTCATACATGACGCGCCTAACTGAGACAGTCATATTTACCACTGATGTAGATTATCGAGATATCTCTAGCTCAAGTATCGTGACATAGTCATCCTTTACGGGAAACATTTCGACCTTTTACATCGTGTTCTTTTTCTTCCGAAGTGTAGGAGAACTAAAGCAAAAATAACATTACTTTTTCTACAACGAATATAGTGAATAAAGTTGAATGACCCAAAATGGCTCACTTCGAAAAGTCATAATTTCACGTAACTTCTCTTTCGGATGATAAAAGATTTGTGTGCTTTTATAAAAGGGAATAGAGGCACAGCGGCGCTACATTTCTTGGGATTGAAAAAATATGAGCTATGAAAGGACAAATTGTTTTTTCTTCTCGTTATGTACTAAGTGATAAAATGAACTTTCATATATCTAATGTTTGCTATCATCTTTCCTATAGAGAGATATATATACCATTGGTTCTTTGTGCATAGTAGAGAACAAATGAAAAAGCGATCTCATTCGCTTGGGAGATTTTTTCATAGAACTTCTAGCAACTATTCGAAAGCTGAGATTTGAGGTTACAGCGGCAGTCCGCCGGTTTTTTCAAACACCTTTATAGCCAATCGGAATTCATTTATCTGACCGCCTTTTGCGGTGGTATGATCTCACAATAAGCTCAATAATGTAGTATGGTGTGCGATAACATTTTCGTCACCGTCGACGGTTGGCCGTTAACAGGTAACGCATTGTAGCGTAGAAATAGCGATGTGAAAGACGAGCGTCGGTAGTGCATTGGTTCAGCACGCGCTTTCGGAGAGAGTGAGATTTGGTTTCAAATCCCGGCTGACACAAATCCTTTTGCTCGCCACTCTACATTATTGGCTTCATTCCAGAATCATACGTTTAATAACGTTGTAGCATTTAGTCTAATTATGCTTCACACACTCTTTTCTCCTTCATTTTCTTCACGCGTGTAATTTGCTGGAAGCCAAAAAGCATTTCAATGTGTAGAGAGACTTTCGTAGTATCTCAAACACTCGCTTTATCTGGAGTTTCTTCAAGAAGGAAAATTTCCCAATTCAATAACAAAATGTCGATCGTCCCACCTCGCTCCGCCTTGTCGAATGGCTTGTAAACAAACATACTAGAAATGTAAAAGTATATTTTCTCTTTCCTGCTGAACCACTTCTCCAGAAAATCGGCAAATTGGTAGAATCAGGAAACATTACGCTATCAGATGATTACTAATATTCTAAACAAAGAGCTCTGTCCGGCGATGCTTCAAGCACTAATCAAAGACCAGAGGGGATCAAAAGATTGAAAGAGCTTTTGACAAACACATTTTTGAGTTTTTTGAAGCTTGTGCTAGAGTTTAAGTACTAGCACTCTGAGTAAGGTGTTTTGTCCAACGATATATAAGCAAGACAAGAGAAAAACTCGTGGTTTCATGGAAAATGGTTTTATTTTGATTGTTGCAGCATTCTAATGGGGTGTTCAAGAAAGCGGTGACGTGGGGTATAGCTTCAAGTCTCAGCTCTTGATAGGTTACTCAGATTCTTATGAAGAGTTCTCGTCCAGCAAAAAAAAAGGCTTTTTTATTCGTTCCTTTCTAATGAGAAGGAACTGTAATATATTCTATATAGCGTTGGCTTATGCGAAAAAAAAATTAGCGAAAATTGTTCACATTCTCTTCGCCTTGTTTGGACGATTTGTTTGCAGTTCGTGAAGAATGCTATGATGATTCAAAGAATTGCCATCATGGGTTATATCCAATAGGAGTTCCAGTGCGGCTCGCATATGCTCAGATTCCTGATAAGTTCAGTTTATATTCCAATACGAATATTTTGCTCGAAATCTTCTTCCACCTTTCAATTTTCCTATTTGCACCATATTTCCTCTGCATATATTCTTCATGTCCAAGAGCGCATGTGGCGCAGTGGTTAGAGGTGCTCTGCCTCGCACACGAGGTCAATGGTTCGATCTCGCGCTCATGGCTCACCAAGCCATCCATCCATCCGGGGTCGGTAAATTGGTACCAGACAGGTCTCAGACTTGTCTGGGAGGATAAGCAGCACTGACTCGGTTCAGCGGGAGGCCACCGCGAGTCATTGTAAAGGCCAGATATGCATTCAATCACCTCAAAACGAAGTTAAAAATTAAAGTCGAATGCATGGCGCATCCCTCAAGGATTGATCAACGCCGAGAGCTTTATCCTTTATCCTTTTATATTCTTCATCTTTCGAAACAGCGTTTCAATATTTATCTTTGCGATTGAGCTGACACGCGATCTACATGGAATTTTTGATCGAATAAGCTGCGTCAATCACTCACGTAGGGAAATATTGATTTATCTCGCCGAGGTTTAAATGGAGTAATTTTTTGAGCTTCTTAATAGATTGGAAAAATGGCAAAAAGTTAATTGGATTCAGGTCGCCTATGAAGGCTTTTTCTTATATCACTAAACCACTGCGTAATTCTCGTATTCGATCAAACTTATTGCAGTCTACTGTATTCTGGAGATGGGACGACAGTTACATAGCGTTTGCCACTGATGAGCACTATCTGGGTCTTGCGTTTCGAAATCTTCAAGGACGAACGTTGTATACGATAATGTCTGCTGTCTGGGGACATTGTGAAGTGACGATGAAATACCTAGGCGGAATCGAACGTGAGCGACCAAAAGTTTGAGCCATTACCATTCTCGCCAATTCTTCGTAATTTCCTCTCACCATCGACTGGTGTTTATTCCAGCACTGTTGCGCTTTTGTACGGCTTTTCTAATTGTATAGAGCTAGTGGGTGATTAACTTTGATGTGATTGTTGTCATTTTCAGCTTCTTCACGACCATTAATGGATATCTGTCGACGAAAAATTTGTGTTGAAATGAGGCGTCATCGTTTGCATCGAGTTGATGAGTTGCGACTACAACCCCTATTGAAACGTTTTATTCTATATCAAAAATAGTCGTCGTAGGGATTTATGTTTTTTCTCTACCGAGTTCGTTCGGATTTGGCTGAGCTTTTTGTGAGGATATTCCATTTATGCCTTCCGTTCCAAATGATTCTGTATGTTTGAAAACTTTATCATTAGTGTCCTCACCTGTTGTTATCTCCTCAGTCTGCTTACGTTTATCTGTACTTTTTTTCCATTTGACTGGTGTTATTTTTCACAGATATGTTTTGTAATTTCATTGCATAAGGACCGGTAATATGTTTGTGATTTCGTATTTCTTGTGAACTGAAGATAAATTCGTTTTGTTTTTGTTATTGAAATTGATCACTCTGCTCATCTGAGAAATACGGCTCGTCGTCAAACGAAAATCAAGTCCACTCTCTTATTCACTTTGGCTTATTGTTCTGCAGTCACCATCTGAGATGGTCGTAGAGTTTGTTCGGACTAGGCTGAGCTTTTTCTAAGGATAAACTGAATGGTGATCACGCTTGGTACCTTCTAATATCCAAAGATAGCTCTGGTTGATCAGAGGGCATCACTGCACCCAATCGCAGACAACCGTGAGTTCTAGCAACGCTTGCTGTCTTTGCCATAAGGCTCTCCCTTGTAGTAATAATTTTTGCAAGTACTCATACGATCGAAGACTGAATGGCGAAGCTCAAGGTGGAAGTGAAAATAAACGACTTTTGAGGAAAGTTTGCCTTATAGGTGAGAAGAAGCAAATTTCTTCCCAAAATTGAGATTCAGCTGGTGGAAAGTTAGAAAAACATGGCGCTACATGTAGGATTGCTGTATAACTACAAGCAATTACTGGAGGTCTTTTCCATCACTAGTATCGGAGTTTATGAGTTTTCATACAGAAGGTTTAGTAAGTTTGGCAACTGCAGTGGAAAAATTCCACAGAGAGAACGGTAAAGAATTTCTTACTAAACCAAACGGAACAACTGGTTATACTTGTAACTTAATCTGAAAGTCCTAACTTGAAGACTTATTCCATAAGATTGATAAGACGTTGATCATAATGACCCATCACTTTTTCATCGGTTGAAGCTTTTCTAAATTCTCACAATAGCTTCATTTGATTCCTTTTTACGCAATACAAACTTTTAGTTAAGTGATCTAGGTTCAGGCCTTCGAAGTCGATCAATCCTCAAAAGATGCAATACATTCGACTCCACTACGAATCATTCCAAGTGACCGAATATATATAAAGCCTGTAACATGACTTGCGGTGGCATACCGATGCATTAAGTCATGCTGTAATCATTCCGTATAAGTCTAGTACGAATTTGCCAACCATAGTGTGATCGAAGGGTTTGGCGAGGCAAAATCGCGGGATTGAACCAACGGCGTCATGTAAACGGTTCAGAGACATTCGAGTGTTTGTGAACGAGCTTGAGCCTATTTCAGCAAGTGGGTTAGCACTGATTTTCGAATCACATTATGCTATTTGTTGACCTGTCTACACAGCTGATCATGAGTCTAGCCCTGAACTATGAGGGGTCGGTAGATGTAAAATGATTATTACTAGATGTCTACTTGTCTGCCTTGATTAGTAGAAGGTAAGACAGAGGTCGTTGGTAGTTGAGATTCAAGTTGAGAAATAGCTGATAATATGAAATCAGCTCCAGTTATATACTCAGTGTCAAGCCGTACAGAATTTTGCCCAACAAGATAGGATTGTGACAAGCTCAAGTCAGGAAAAATCAACCTGTGGTATGATGCGAGGTCAGGCGTGATCACAGGCACTACTTTTCCAATTCCATTCTTTAACTTTTACTGTGATAATCGACCAAAAATCCTCAGAGTTTTTTGCGTGAATGCTTTGAAATTATGTGCGAGTATTATTGACTCAGACACCAGATCTTTTCATCATGTTTATATTTCCTAGAATTGTATAGCGAGGTGTTTTGATTCCCTTGAACTTATCCAGTTAGGTGCTCTATTATACGAAAGCAGAGTGAACTACAAATTCCTCCAACTATTTGTTTTTGCAAAGATTACAAGAGATTAGAAGTATCGTGCCAGAGCTCATACATTTGCTGTCTCTATCGTTAGCAAGTTATGCAATTTTACATTCCGTAAACGGTCATACGAACGACAGAGGACCATCTGGCACCTCAGAGCTTTAGGTGGATTCAGCCTCCGCTACTGTGTAATCTAATCCCGTACTTTTGGGCAATGTTTTACTGTGGCTTATCTTATCAGAAATAAAAGGCAGTTTTGATGAGCCTCTTCGCTGGACTTGTCGTTTTGTGCTGTCATTTTTCCTTAGATCTAACCCGAGAAGCTGTCAGTGTTGCAATTAGAGGGCTATTTGCTGCAGGATTCAGTATTTCGTCCTTATACTCTTTCCTTGTGCATACACTATAGGCTGTTCGAAAGATTTTTTCCTCAAGTGCACGTTTTGCGTGTTATGGGTGAAAGAAAAGGATTTGGTTCTGTATATTTCTATTACTGAGCTTTTGTTAAAATTTTATGTTGCAAGTGTTTTTGTACAGGCTAACTTGGACCTTCAAAAGTGCAAGCCAATTACATTTGGTTCTTATGGATTTACTTTATGTGCTCTGATTGTTCATCCAGCAAGTCAAAACATTTTTCCATCTGCTCCTCTTCAGAGCAGATGACAATACAATCATCTTTTATTTGCAGCTGAATAATGACCGAACGTCGATAACTAGGACTTTAGCTTCAGACTTGAAAGGTAAAGCAAGGTTTGGGTCCAATTACTGTTCCATTGACAGTCTCCTTATTTTTACAAATTAATACCCACACTATCTAAAGATTGAGCAGTTTAGGCACTTCATCAAAAGACTCATGACCTGTTGAGTTGTAAAAACCGTAGGCATTTATAGCTTTTTCGTGCTTCTTGAAGCTCTCGTGGATGGATTCTGTATGGATTGTGCAATAGAGAGTAAAGTTCTGCGCTAGTCTTCAAAACAAAAATTACTAACTCAGAGTAAAATGCTCGATTTTGTATGAGTTTTCCACGCAGGGCTTCTATAACGTAGACACGTCGAGCAACTCACGTTTGGATTAGGATTGTCCATAAAAATAGCAATACATTATGAGCAATTTGACGATACTAGTTGAGCGAATAATATGGAACACTGAATACACGGGCAGAACTCGGAGCCCTTGTATACAAACCGGTGACAAAGACTCTGCCCGATCAAGCTCTTCACCATGGGAAAAATGCGAGCCTCGGCAGTAGTGTGAGCACAAAGGGTTACAGGCAAACAACCTATGGGAAGGAAAATTTAGAGCATAGAAGTGCAAACAAACACTTTGATGAGAATGTATCGAAGAGCTTGTACCAAATGTTTACTTGAAAGCAGTGTTATCGCAACCAATAATAGCTATAAATTACGTTCATGAGGGATTAATTAAAGTTTGACTGATTGCTTGAGAAGATTCAGTTGAGATAGGATAGCCGCACAACAGCCGCATGCAAGAGTTAATGAGGGAGACTCACAATAATATAGAAATTGGAACTATTCGGGGAATGATTACTTCAGATTCATCGTGGAGTCAGTCGACATGTTTGTTTAAAGGGCGAATACGTCGCAATACTCCATCGTATACGCATTGTTGGAAAAGGCGTCGTGTAGACGGTTCAGAAACATTCAAGTGTTTGTGAACGAGCTTGAGCGTATATCAGCAAATGGGTCACTACTAGGTTTTTAGAACACATTATGCTATCCGTTGGCCTATCTGAACAGCTGATGATGAGTCTAGTTTTGAACATTGAGGGGTCGGTAGATGTGAGATGATTATCATAGATGTCAAATTATCTGTTTTGATAAGTAGAATATATGACACAGCTCTTTGGTAGTTTAAATTCAAGTTGAGAAATATCTGATGATGTTAAACCAGCCAGGTTTACCACATTGACCATTTCCTGTTCAATTTTCGGTTTTGACAAATAAATTCTTTTTAGACTGTATTCTAATAAATCTGGATTTTATTAGTTTTTAAACCTGTCGCATGCCACATTTTCAGGCTGCTGTGAGGTGCAAACTAAATTTTTTTCCTCGTGGTCGTGCTTAAGAATTAGTCCGAAAACACGTAGAAGTTTATATTTACTTCGACGTTTTGGATAAAAAGCGCATAAAGAAAAGAAGTGGCTGATAAAGCCCTCACTTTGTTTTGATCAAAATTGATCAGTAATTCGAGGTTACCTTTGGAGCGGAATCAATATGAAAGCTCTTGCGTACTGTATGCGATCCTAAGTAAGGTTTCTCAAAAAATTTGTTGCACTGTTGAGAAGTTTGAGACCATTCCTATGAGCGACCAAGCGAGCGCAATTAGGGAGAGTGGCCACTGAGTTAAGTGGCACGTTGTCAATCTTAGCTTAACTTCTAGGGCCTTTGCAAGCGGTATTCCGATGTTTCATGTACCGCTTTTCGATTCGTCAGGTCATGGATCTTCAACCATTCACGGACGATAAGGGTCATTATAACCGTCAAATTTTTTGAAGGTCCCTTTTGCTAGACAAATTTTCTCATCCATATTTCGAGTGGTCATTCAAAAGGTTAAATTTGAGTAATTTTAACACTTTGCTTGGTCCTGGGATAGACCTTCTTGATGTGCAACAGCAACGAAAATAAGACTATGACTCAGATACAATTTACTTTGTTTGCTCGGCTAAGGGCTGTGGATCGTTTTTATCAGATTGCACAAATACTCATTTGACAGTACAGATTTCGACTATTCCTATGCTGAAAGTGCTTTCTGACCAGCTCTCTATAGTACGTTGTAACGCGAAAAGAAGATTACGTTGCTCTCTTGAAGTATTCTTTGCGCATAAAAGTTGTATTTGCACAATACATTTATGAACGTGTAGAGAAAATCATGCTTTACCAGAGTAACATAAAGAACCTAAGGTTCTTTTGCAATGTAGAAAAATCCTTACTAGAAAACAAATATTGTGCGTCGCTTGCGAAAACTGAGAAATCGCCGTCCACAAAGGGTTACCCAAACTGCTCATTCTTTGAATGGCTCAGGAAAGGATTAAATGGTATTCCTAGTTTATCTTTGCTCTCATTAGACCGCTCAGTTAATATATCACTAGCCTGCTTATCAGGTGAAGAAATTGTAGATGGTGAAAAGACATTGCGAAGATAATTAAGTGGTAAGCAAAAAATCGACCTCAAACGGGAGTTGAACCCGCATTTCATCCGTATAGGGGCCCTTGCTTCCACTAAACACCGTGGTATCGTTTCGCTACCACCCTTTTTTCGATATACGGCATCGAATCTGTCAGCAACTAACCGTCAACAGGTTCGAGCTGGTAAGCACATATCGTCATTAGATTCAGTTGAGGTGACAGGCATTAAACATGTGTAATCTATAAGAGATGTCTTTATAATAGCTATCAGCATCTTGAGGATTAATATCACAATGGCTGTAAGCCTAACTGGGTTTATAAAGCGAAATTGCTTATCCGACCAAACATGTTAAAGGCTGGTGGCTGATAGCTGCCATAGAGATAAGGAAGAATGAGTGGTAGCGTGAATGTACCTCGATGATGTAGTGGTAGTACGCGTACCCGGTATGGATGAAGCGCGGGTTCGACTTCTGTCAGAGGTAGTAATTTTGCTCTCCAATCGATTCTCTCAGGTATGCATGAAACATCATCATACTGTGATAAAGGCAGTAAAAAGTTAAAAATCTTGGACATTATGAAGATTTGTTGAGAGCGGTAATGGCTCAATTTTGGTCGCTACTGTTCAAAACCATCTAGATTTCGTTGTCACATCACAATTTCCATAAACAGCAGATAAATGAGGTTATCTGAAATCCTCTTTCTAAGCCATGCGCGAGGCTGTTATGATGGACTTTATTTTGACAGCTGTCTTCTTGGCGTTTAGAGCTTGAAAAGATTAGGTTGACTACAGATCAGTCAATCAAACGCCTCCATTACTCCAACAGGAAGGAAATCAAGAGCCCCATAAGTGTAAATCTTTTGGCGTGGTCAATCTCTGAAGGATGCGCCATGCGTTCATTTTGAATTTTCAGCTTCGTTTCCAAGTTATTGGATGTATATCTAGCCAAACACGAGGTGATACACTAAACTTTATTGACAGCTGACGTTTCTCCAGTTCGCCTTCTTGAGAGCCTGGAAAGGTCAAATTGTCTGCAATCCGGTCAGTTAGGCACGTCCATTACTTTTTTAGAAAATTCACCACACCTAGGTTTCAATCGCATCAAGCACTAAATCAACACTCAACATACTCACCGCTTTTTATATGCGTTCCTCTAAATGATTCAAGTGGAGATTAGCGGAAGGAGATCACTGAGGCTCGTAATGCATCTTACCCATCAAAACAACAGACTTTTATACTGACTCCAATCACGAGTGATGTCGAGGCATTCCTCCCTGCGGTTTATGGTTGAATTGGCCGTACTAATCTAATCCAAAATGCTTCCAAGACCTTTCGCAACTTTTTTTTTTGCTCCTGCACAAGGATGGTGACTTCGAGTTCAAAATCAACTCCGTCTTGCTTCTGTGCTCTATGCGTCCCTAGCGGGGTGTTTCGTCTATCAAGACGCTTGTCAGCTAAGTGTTCTTCTATGCATGCATAGAGCGCCCTACCCGTTTCGCCAATATATTTATCACTACACGCTTTGCAAGAGATTAGGTGGACTGTACCTACGCTCATGCAATCACCGCCTCTGCCGTTAGGACATATTTTACAATCTTTCGTTATGCAGAGACGGTCATATAAGCGGTTTCGAACTAATTGGCGTTTTAGAGTATTCGGCGGTATTTCTATAACGGCCACCGACTGCTCTAAACCCGCTCTTTTCAGAACATCGTTTTATAGCTGTAGTAATCTTATTTGAATAGAACTAGATGATAAACGGGACTTTTCTTTCATTCAAATTTTCGTTCGGGGGCGCATTATTTCCTCTACACCTAAGCCGAGGAGTTACAAATTCGTATTCATTATAAATGGCTATTTCCCGAGCCAGTCTCACGACTTTTACTCTCTGCTCCTCCCCGGTACATACATTGTTTGCTGTTCGAAACATGTTTTTTACTAACGCCTTTTTCGTATGTGAAGGACGAGAAGAGAGATAGTGAACCAGGATATTCTCTTTACTTAGCTTTCGGTACCACTCTGTTATGTAGCCGCTCTCAGTTAGTCATATTTGCACTTTCAAGGATGGAAGTCAATCGTCTTCTGATATCTCACGGGTAAATTTCATATACTCTGACTGTTCATTCAACAATCCAAAACAATTATCTAGCTCCTATTGAGTGGAACAGATAATCAAACACTCATCCATATAGCTACAGTAGAGTAGTGGGCGGAGACCCATCACTGGGGCTTCCACTTTAGATATAAAGGCAATCGCCAGGCCAGGTGCCAGTCGCTGCCCCATTACCAGC
Source organism: Parelaphostrongylus tenuis (assembly GCA_019055375.1). Classification (NCBI taxonomy): domain Eukaryota; kingdom Metazoa; phylum Nematoda; class Chromadorea; order Rhabditida; family Metastrongylidae; genus Parelaphostrongylus; species Parelaphostrongylus tenuis. The sequence continues at coordinate 32,587 of JAHQIW010007283.1, forward strand.
CCTCCGATTTGTGCGCAATAATTCCCGGACCATCTGAAGATTGAGCAGTTCAGGCACTCTTTCAATAGGACCATGAACTGCTCAGTCGACAAGCCATACATGTTCACAGCTCCCTGGTGTTATACCAGAAGCCATGTGTGGCTTGCAATGCGGAGTCATTCGACACGTTGGTTTATAAAGTAGTGACGTCGAATGACTCCATTACGCACGCGTTAACTTTAACTTAACATTAACTTTAATAACATCCCAGTTGCTAGGCACATTGCAGCCCAGCGGACAAACACTCAGATGCTCCTGGATCGTCTACATAACGCGAACCCGAACAATGCGTACGTAATGGAGTCATTCGTCGTCACTGCTTTATATACCAACGTGTCGAATGACTCCGCATTGCAAGCCACACATGAGCTTCTGGTATAACACCAGGGAGCTGTGAACATGTATGGCTTGTCGATTGAGCAGTTCATGGTGTTATTAAGAGAGTGTCTGAACTGCTCAGTCTTCAGATGGTCCGGGAATTAGTTCGCACAAGTCAGAGGGCTGGTAATGGGGCAGCGACTGACACCTAGCCTGGCTATTGCCTTTATGTCGAAAGTGGAAGCACCAGTGATGGTCTCCGGCCATACTCTACTGTAGGTGTAGAGATGATTGTTTGGTTATCTGTTCCACTCAAAAGGAGCTAGATAATTGCTATAGATTGTTCAATGAACAGTCAGAGTATATAAAATTTACCCGTGATATACCAAAAGACGATTGGCTTCCATTCTTGACAGTGCAAATAAGCCTAAATGAGAGCGGCTACATAACAGAGTGGTACCGAAAGCTAAGTAATGAGAATATCCTGGTTCACTATCTTCTTCTCGTCCTTCACATACGAAAAAGGCGTTAGTAACATGTTTCGAACAGCAACCAGTGTATGTACCGGAGTAATCCAAAACAATTATCTAGCTCCTATTGAGTGGAACAGATAACCAAACAGTCATCTATATACCTACAGTGGATTAATGGCGGGAGATCCATCACTGGTGCTTCCACTTTAGATATAAAGGCAGCCAGGCTAGGTGCCAGTCGCTGTCCCATTGCCAGCTCTCTCGTTTCAGCATAGTAATTCCCGGACTATCTGAAGATTGAGCAGTTCAGGCACTCCTTAAATAGGACCATGAACTGCTCAATCAATGCACCAAGAAATCCGAGGGTTACTGTGTTAGGAGGCATAACCCTCACTGACGCGTGCCCGTTGTTCAACAACGTCTTTGCGGAAAGTAACATAGTTTTAACTGACATAGCACATCTGAGTGCACGTGGCTCAGTGGTTACAGATGCTCTGCGCTGCACACGAGGTCAATGGCTCAATCTCGCCCTTATGGCTCACAAATCCATCCGTCCCTCTGAGGAGGTAAGGTGGTACCAGACAGGTCTCAAACTCGTCTGGAAGAAGAAGCAGCACTGACTTGTTACAGCGGGAGGCCACCGTGAGTGAGCGGGAGGCTTATCACTGAATACTGTTGAAAAGAAGAATATGTAATATAGGAATTAAACCCCAAATTCGTTCATATTTCAAAGAGAAGAAGACAGTGCTAGTTGATTGTGAAAACATAAGTCAAATTCCATCATGGGTAGATAGCTCGAAAAATTGTGAGCGCTGTTCCATCTCAAGATTATTGTCATGCATGTGACTCTGTCAAGGCGACAAAATACATTTGTGCTTCCTATAACAACCTGTGGTTGTCTACCGTGCAACCTAAAGTGATTAGCAGTTCTTCTCACTATTGGGCTTCATTGAGAGAATTTTCTTATGAATGTAGTCGACGACAACCATAGAACACAAGAGCATTCGTAAATTGTACGAAACTCGTGTACTGCCATTTGTAAATGGTGGCATAACGATCGACGTAAATAAGCAGCGGCTGATCAGCACATTGAGCGTGTTGTGTAATATTACCATGGAAGTAATTCTGAAACTCATTCTTGAAACTGGACAAAGCCAAACTTGCAAAAAGAAACGGACACGTAAGTGCATGGATTACTTTCGATCACCTTCAAGAGTAGTAGAGGTTTATACGTAATGTCATGTCAAAAGCCAGTTATGAATGAAGCCTGGTGTAAAGAGAATGAATTGAAACGGAAGGGTTACCAACTGGGTAGACCATTAGTTAAATGATTGTTAAATTTTCTCTGAGTGTGCATAGCAATTGGAATACAACACGATGGTAGACAACGAGCAGCGTGAGTCAGAGACGACTGGCTATTCTCATTAACCTAACACATCGACTTATTTGCCGCTACAGTCCCAGTTCTGCACTACGTGGCGGGATTATGAGCCAGTATTTCTTAAAAGAACTACATTTTTTGAGAACACTTTCAACATTGAGTCCTGGTTTCGCAGTTCACATCTTGGAAGGATGTCCTGTCTTCGAAGCAGAGCAAAATATGCATCAACATCAAAAACAAGTTTGATGGAGGGGGAGAGGGGAGGGAAAGTCTTTATAACGAGATGGGACGATGACTGGAGAGTGAGAAGAACAATGGAGTGGATTTGGAAGAAGACCTTAGCCTGGGCACATAATACGTTCTGCTGGCTGCGGATGACGAAAAAGTAACCCGGGAGAATCCTTTGAAATGTCTAACACACTATAAGAAGGCCACCTGATACAGCCCAACTTATTCACAGGAATCTCTATGACGGACATGATGCCCAAGCAACCTCTTCAATAAGGAGGGCTTACTGAGGCTGCTTGACGTATTAGGAGAATAAGGAAAGCTCCGCCATATTTATCCGACAATCAGCGAGACAACAGATTATATAGGTGAAAGCATTCCATGCAAAAAAAAAACGTCTTGAAATTCGCGGTTATATAACAAAATCGTATTGAAAGTGCAGGGTAATACTGTAGCGAGATTGTTCATTGTTCGGCAATTCAACTAAACGACACGGGAGTCTCAAAACACGGAACGGCTGTAAATGCAGTGGCTTATTCAGTCAGTCACGGCTTGTACACCTCATAAAGAAGGTCTATGATATACAGTGTTGACGAGGCTTTCGATCTGTCATTCGCGAAATAGTTGAAACAAAGTTTACTACATTCCAAGTCAAAGACTTTTCGCCATCACTTTGGAAATGAGTAAAACTTTCTATTTCGAACACTATGTCGTTAACTATAGGATGAGAATTCCACAGCGAAAAGATATTTTCTCAAAACATTTAATACTACAAATGCACAAAAAGTTTTGGAGCACTTCAATAAGCATGGGATAACTCCCATGCATATCATGGAAATATTACGTCTCATGTGGGATTTTCCCCACTATGAGCCTATATATTATTCGTGTTCATTTACTCTTTTTTACAAACCTCCGCCTTGTCTAACGACGTAGTCGCAGTTTCGTGTTTTATTGCGTCATCACTGGAGAAGGGTTTTTCACATCGAGTTGCAGTCGAAGAAATCAACGAAGCTGAAGGGGAAGGCATAACAAGCAAATCCGCTGATCGACGTTGGTCGACGTCAACGCTTCTCAATGCCGGGGATCTTGATCTCCTAGGCAAGCGTCGTTCAGACGTCTAATAAGTCTGAGCCGTTTGATGAGCTGAAGAAGCACTGAAAGAGTTCTTTAACACGATGCAAAAGAATTGCCTCTGACCAACTTTAAAACTTGGCGGGCAGGGGCTGAAAGTCGTAGGAAACGATTTCATTTATTCTGAAGAATAGTCATTGTTGCTTTTGTTTGGAATTCATGCATGAATTTTCGTTTTCTACAAGTACTTCAGAACTTTCTTTTGAACCTAACAGTTTGTAGGAGGTGTAGGGCCACCGAAGAGCTCTTCAAAATTTGAAATCTCGTCCATCGCATGCTCCGCAACAATTCAGTGAACAAAAGGACGAGTAACATTGTCCAACTGGTAAAATGTTAAAATAGCATAAACTTTTGCTGTCTTTTTCTCTATAATACAGCATTACCTGCCTTACTTATTGTGGAAAGACATCTTCAGGTCTTTAAACCTCGAAACATTGATTGAGGCGAATTGATCACTTAGTGTAGTGCGGAAAACTCCAAACTTTCCAAACGTTTTTTTCGAAAACATTACAGAAATAGAGAGACCACTAAAGAGATTGTAACCACTGCACTAAGAAATGGGACTTCATTATATGATATGTGCAATGAAAAATCTTGTTTTGCCTGCACATTGTGCGGAAAATGCGGAGGAACGGCATTCTGTAAACATCCACCTTGAAACGTTTCAAAAGATGAACAGAGTAGCGTGTGCTTATTATCACATCAACTACATTCTTTAGTATCGTCCACTGTGCTTTCCCATTTCAATACAATGACGACATCATCGATGGAAAATAGGTTACCATCACACGGCAACATTTGATGTCTTCATGCAGCTGTTTATTTTAAGCCCCAATCCTGACACGATTTTCCGTTAACGTCTTCATATTGGTTGATTTCTGCTAACATCCGATTACACGCCTATGTCTCAACCACATTATTGAAATTCTATAGATCTACTCAATTTGGCTATCAGTTGACCACTCCGTCAAAACTATGATTTTATGAGCGTGCCAAATGTAGGAGGCTAACAAGAACATCAAAGTTTCACAGAAGCAGTTTCTGCTTAAAAATTTGTTACCGAAAAAGTCTCGCAATAAGAATTTTGCTTTGTTTCTACCAATCGATGTCTTCTTTGGAAGACTTTTCCTTAGATTTGCAGTTGTGGTTCGAGCGCTTTGTCGATTGTCGCAGAATCAGAAATAAGATGGCGGGAACCGAATATAAGCCGAGCAACTTGAGAAATTGGAGCATTCAGTAAAATTTTTCTTTAACTTTTCGTTGCATGCAGTCCATTTTCATTCAAGATTTGACAGAGATTTTCTCGTCTTGATCGCTGGTCTTTTAAGTATCGCATTAGCACAATGTGTCACGAAATACGCTTCTATATCGGTAAAGGCTGTCTTCTACCTCCCACACCTGGTGTTGGAAACCATTTTTATTATGTGTATAGCGGAAGGCAGCAGATGCAATTTAGCGCAAAGACTTTACATATACCTAAGAGAAAAGTACCCCGGTGGTGTAGTAGTAGCACGCGTCACCGGTGAGAATACAACGCGGGTTTGATTCCTTTCTGAGGCCGTGTTTATGCTCACCACTCAATATTCTTAGATGTATGTGAAGCATCTAACACTGTCATGAGAGCAGTAAAATTACTATAAATCTGAGGCAAAGGCTTCATTTCTGCATGATGTTTGGCCACGCTTTGTCAACGTACAGATCTTATCTCGGAACTGAGAAGATTTCGCAGAAAGGTGCATCAGAAAACTTCTAGCAGCTTCGCGTAGTTCTGCGTCGGATCCTCAATATTGTGTTAGCCATGATATACATGGCATCGCTGAAAACGGATTCGTTTCATGCGGATTGCTCATTTCACTCCATGACAGTTTCTTGATCATCGCTTGCCTAAATGGAATATTTATACGGAGAATGTCGATTTCAGATTCAAAAGTATGGAACGATACTAGCATTGAGTTAATTTCGCCTTGTTCAAAGCGACGTGATCGATGTTCGCATATACGCGATCACCTCAAACGAAGTTAAAAATCGAAGACGAATGCATGGCTATAATATTATATATCATATAGAATGATAGTGATTATGATGTTAGTTGATTGATTTCGTTAAATAGCTGAGAACTGAATCAACAAAAGTGTCGAAATGCGAACGAAATTTGGGACAACCCATTGATCCAGAAAAGTCGGCTTTGATCTGATCTCGGCATGCGTAATTGATCATTTTCTTGCATTATTAGGCTACAATGAGGTTAGTAACATGTATTATTCGGCTAATATCTCATCATCTCTGTCTTTAGTGTCCTATTATTCGATGCGATGGCCCACAGGTAAATTTTCATTCACGCTATGTGGGCGTTCGTTGAACTATGAAGTGGAATTCAGAAAAATGCATACAAATTCAGAGTTCAGTCGAATTTGTCTAGCGGAGAAAGGCGAAGAACGACTGGTTAGCGTTTTTCAACGGTACAATGGCATATTCAGTACAGTGAAGTCGTCCAGCAGGTTTTCCTGAATTTGAAGTGAGTAGTTCAGGTGACTCCACCTTATGGTCTTGGCCCGCCCACATCATCTGTGCTCGATAGATATTCGACTAGTCTTGAAAACTGTATGAAAACGTTTTATGTGTTGAAATAAGTAATCATAAATCAAACATAAAGTCGTTACCGTCCTCTCCGGCAATTTCAGAGTCAACACTTTGAAGATCACTCATCCCGAAAATGTTAGATTAGCTTACCCTTGTCAACTACCACTCAAATTCATTAGAACAGGCACTCAAATGTCATTAGTGGTTTTTGTTTCTGCAGCTTTCAAACACTTCAATAAAATAGATGTAATAAAACCTAATGAATCTCTCGCAAGGAAGCGTTAAGAATCTTTTAAACGACTACATTATTATTCATCATTTTAGAAAATTTTCATGAGACAAAAGGCAGCTCCTCGTGAAATCGCCAATTTACAATATCAAATGCTTTCATTTTTGTTTCGACTAATGAATTTCCATTGTGGATATGAGTAACATCTATAAAAGCAAGCACATTTATTGGCATTCATTTCGGAGCACTCAAAATGGGAATGCCTGCAGATGGGATTTGGTCACTTTTTGATAGGCGAATGAGTGAATTTTTAGCTGAAACTTCGGTGCGGCGCTGCCGTAAAATCAGTTGCGGCTACTATTCCATACCTTATAATATTATTTATTTCACAGCAGAAATTTGGCCTGTAAAAAATGTATATGGGAACTTCTCAATTACTTCTCAAGTAAAGTAGTAAGCTCAAATTCATCACATTGTGCATTACAATATATAAGCCTTTTGGATACATAGCAAAGGTCCAAAAATGTACCAAAAGAGGAGTGCCTCGTGATTACGCGTGATCTCAAATCATACCTGAAAGTGATCTTTCCTACCTGAGTTAGGCACAGCTCACTGATGCACTGACCCTAAGCGACTGGTCTTCAATGAATGATTGATAGACACAAAACATCGAAACGGTGAGTGGGTTTTTGTGATGAAGTTTTTACTATGGCATCCAAAATTGTTTCTTACGTTTTCTGTTAGGTTCATGGAGGTTTTGCCTTAGTGGATTGTGGATCAATATGATCTTTCCAGGCTCTGAAGAAGGCTACCCGCCGAAAAGGAACCACCTCGACTGTTGTATAATCAAGCTGCATTACTAAATATATTCTTGCATGCTTCGTTAGTATTCGATAAATAATATCAATACACATCGGAACGGCTATGCAGAAGAAAATACTTATTTCAATATAATTTACTGCTCATTACTCTGATTGTTCAACGCCCATATGGTTGTCAGTTTATTGATAATGTACTTCCACAATAAACATCGATTAGATAAAAATGTTTGTCTCATGAAAATCATAGTTCACTTTCAATTTCAGCTGACAGTGACCGTTACCGTGTACAAATGCGAACCAAACGGACCCGATCTTAACAATCGAAGCGCTCTGTCCACAACATTTTGCCACATCGACCTCGACCAATTAGCCATGATGATGTTCGTAGTCTACATAGAAATTTTCCTTTATAAAAAAGTGTACAAATAACAAAATTCGTCCGAACCGTGAGAGTTCCTGAGAGGGACAAGTGTTTGCTGTCGATAGGCATTGCAACCATCGCACAGTTATCGGCGGCTGCCCTAGCAGCGCTCGCCCATCCTTTGGACAAATTCCTGTCACCGTGCTACCGACGATAATACAGCTTTCCATCGGAATCTCTGCAAGAAACTATAGGTCTCAGAAACACTTTTGTTCTGTACACTGGACAGCAGAAAAAATCAAAACAATGTTGGACATTTTTTCCTTTTACTTCTCAAAACTACAAAACTTCATCTATTAACACACTGAATACTATATCATTCTGTAAATAAAATATGTATAACATTCGATGTTGTCAATTTGAAAGATTTTGATTTTATGGCTCTATGATAGTTGTCCTCAGGCTCTGAGATATTTTATAATAAGTTGATAGAAAATATCCTTGTTTGTAAAAAAAAAATAAGTACAGCTCTGCGTTTTGAATGCCTCTTACAGTTCGGATTGAAATTTCCCTAAATGAATGTCCACTGCTGGAGACCTACGCGGTCTCTCTGGGCCCATTAAGAGCTGACATCGTAGTGGTTCGTAAGTGGTATTTACTTGAAGTTGACCCAGAATGTTGGAGATCACAAAATCAGGCAAGAGTGCTCTCCGACCTTCGATTTCGAGAACATCGACGACCTGAAACGTAACTTTTCTTCACTATTCCAAAGAGAGGCTCTGAAGTTTTTAACGAACATATGTGAAATTTGGCAAAATGGGTTAACTTTAGAGACTGAAGATTTGTGAAAAAAAATGCAGCTTATCCCAAACGCTCTTTTCAGAATTCACGAAAAAATGGAATGCCTAAGTAGTAAACTCACTGTTTGCATTGCAAAACGTTGTGCAAGTGCCTGAACCGCATCCTTGCTGGTTGCAACACCAGGGACTACGGCAGAGATTGCTTCGTTTTCTGTGTAAACCGCGATAATAGGTAAGTTGCTGGGCCCGCTGGCAGTGAAGGTCCTAGTGCTCGCTGCAACGAATTTCATAGTTTATGTAGCGAATGTTTGTAAAATAAATTACTAAGAACTTCGAAAACCAGCCCTCCTCGTCATTACCATTCGAAAACACTTTCTATCATAATTTAGCTGATGTCAAGTGGTTGAAAATGACCTTGTTCGGCCGATATTACAATTAAGTGAATCGTCCACAATTACACGTTTTCGTTGTCATTCAAGTCGACTCTTTCTCGGTGGATCACCGCTCGAATGGAAAACCTTACTCGGCAATGTTCATTGATATAGAACTGATCTTGTACATAATGTTTCTCAATCGATTGTCTCAGAAATCTCGTTTGAGAACATCGATATATTCTGAGAATTGTTCCCATTCTTTCCAAGGTTTAGCATGTCACTGGCTTATGTACATTTCGGTAATCCTTCAGAATATATCGACGCTCTCAAGTGAAATTTTCAATCACCAGATCGAAGACGAATATTTAGATAACCGAATGCCATCGACTTTTGACACATTTTTCAGGTCCTGGCATGTTGTAATTTAATCCACTATCAACTTATAACTAACGTTGGCAACTTGTATGGCAGTCATGCTGTAAACGACAACATCGCTAAGTGAAATTCATCATTCGAGCGATGTGCCTTTTCAGAGAATTGGACCTGCACAACAACGAAGACAAGACCACAACGTTGGTGGACGACAATGCGGAATGAATCTAATCATGGGCTCTGAGATGACGAAGAATCCAAGACGTTAACCCATTAAAGTTCATTTTTAAACTCCTGGTATTAGCTAAATCACAAAAGTCACCACATTGAAAAACTTCCTAGTTTTATCTTTCTTCTTATATAGAATTGAAAACCCTGCCTTAGGTAGCGCAGACTGCGACAACAATCAAGCAATAATGGAGTACTAAG